>CM053603.1:179312181-179338546 GCA_028646535.1 Procyon lotor
TCTGCCTTCGGCTCAGGTCATGATCTCAGGGTCCTGGGATCGAGCCCCACATCAGGCTCTTTACTCAGTGGGGAGCCTGCTTCCCCCTCTCTCTACCTACTTGTGATCTCTCACTGTCAAATAAATAAATAAAATCTTTAAAAAAAGAGCTAGGTAAAACCACATATATATATATGTATATTTAATAGAAAAGATCATGTTTGAGCTATTGTGTATTTTGTGTCTATTATAAAACACATACTTATCTGTCATTTTACGGGCAGCCATACTGAGTCAGAGAAGCAGAAAGAAGCCTCATCTGGGGGATCGGCATGGGAAAGCGCAGGGAGAGAAGACGGACTGTTTGAGTGTGGCATCCTCAGTGAACTAGCATGTGGGTAATCGAATGCTTGGGTTTGGTGTTGGGGAAAACGTAAACGCATATGCTACTTAAGTGCCTTTTAAAAACAGATAAAAATGGAATCAAACAAAGAAAGCCAAGCCTCGTGGGGAGTGGGGGCGGGAAGGTGGCCTTTAAGGGTGTCCCTATAGATGAGACGGTGGCTGCACGCAACTTGCATCCGTGGGAAGATGGGGAAGGAGTTCAAAATATGTCACCTCCCCCAAACATGCCACTTTGGCACACTGATTATTTTGAATTCAAGGTACTTACAGAAGAGCTTGTCCAAGAAGACCCCGACCCCCTTGTTCTGAAATCTCCCTGGTGACAGGTGTGTTTCCTGTACCGAGAGGGCTAAAGACACTCTCACCACCGGAGACAGGAAATCTGGGGCTGAGAAGGTTGTGTGTACAAACTTTGTTAAACTAACCCGCATCTCCCTCACGACTTCTTCACCATTTATTACCCGCAACCCAAACTCCTTGGTCTTGCCAATTCTTCACACATTGTCTCTTGGTCTGAATGGTGGGACAGCTACTCTTTGGTTAGCCTTGTACTCTTTGGCTGGGCTCCGATGGGCACTTGGGTGCTTTTCTCCTGTGATCCCATGTTGGCGTAATTGTTAGGCCCCGCCAGAGATCCAAGAGAATGTTGGCTCTGCGCAGTGGGAGGTAAGGCTGGGCCTCTTGCTTAACAGGGCCCAGGGCAGAGAAACCACAAAGCCAGTAGACATGTGAAAGGACCGCGGGGAGTAGAAGACACTAGAGGAGGAGTCCTAAAGGGTAGAAGGGATGAAGTCAGCGAGGAGGGGGGTGTGGAGTGCGCAGAAGGAGGGCCGAGTTTCCAAGCTGAGTCCGGAGCAATTGCGGGAAGCCTTGAAAGAGGGCATCCCAGGTCTGAGCAGTGAGCGGCTCAGCTCCCCACAGCAGGAATGCAAATGCGTGTAAGGGAAACGCCGAAGGGAACTTTAATGAAGGTTCTCAATGTTCCTTTCCTGCTGGAATCCCAGGTGTGCATTTGAGGGGAGGTCTGAATTGCATTTGCAAGAGCATTTGGGATCCTGCGCAGCCTTTGGCACTAAAGACTACTCGCCCCCTCTGCTATTCAGAAACTGGCCCCGCCCCAGCGCAGTGTCACATGGTCAGACCCACTGGGCTCAGAAACTGCCCCCCTCCGTGCCCCTCCCCACCCCACGCTCTGCTTGCGTGTCGCGGTGCTCACACCCACCCTCCACACTTGCTGCTCCTTGTGCATGGTCTGGCGAGAGGCTTGACCAGAGGGAATGTAGAGGAACTCTCTGCTACCTGAAAAGTGCCGGACCGTGGGCAGGAGGACAGCAGGAGCAACGCCAAGCATCCCGATGGTTTCCTCATGAGTTGTTTTACGGGATTTTGGCTTAAAGTATGCGTGAGTCTGTGTGATAAAACCAGCCGTTTCTTACCCCCCACCCCCTTTTACAAAGGTGATCAACTGGCATGAAACAAGCTAAGGTGCAAAATAGCCTAGTGTTGAAATTTAACCTGAAAGAAATAATAGCAAGGGACCGAGCCATAAGCTGGAAGGGGCCTGATCCCTGAATCACGGGGATCGTGTAGTCGAATTTTAGGTGCTGTGCTCGTCCAGGGAAGGCTGCTAGGGTGCCCTGGTCAGTATAAATGGTCTCCTGATGGGAAATTGTTAGATTTCAAATTATATATGAATTCCTTGGGTGATGATGCTTCCACTGACTAGGGAAACATTCGAAAAGTACTTTAAGAATTTTTAAGGCCTTTCAGAAAACCCAGTAGGAAAGCAGGAGAGACCTCAAACGCATGTGCAAAAATCAAAAGTTGGAAGGACATGCACACAGATGTTAACAGGGTAACTCTGAGTGGGTAGTTTATGGGTGATTTAAAATTAAAAAAAAATTCTGATTTTTCCAGATTTTCTAGAACGAGTTTATATCACTTTTATAATCAAAAAGGAAAAGGAATTTTCAAACAAAACATTGGGATTGTTTTAGTGCGTGATTTAAGGAATCTGAGAAAAATCATAACTAAACCCCCACTTTTGGGATTTGAAATGAAAACATTAAATTAGGTGAAAAAAGTCAGATATGAAAGAACAAATATAGTATGAGTCCACTTATATGAGGTACCTAGGAGAGACCAATGCATAGAGACAGAAAGTAGAATAGAGTTACCAGGGGCTGAGGAGAGAGAGGAATGGGGAGTTATTTGTTTGTGATGTTAAAAAAAATTCTGGAAATGGATAGTGGTCACCATTGCACAACATTATGAGTGTACTTAATGCTACTGAATTGTACACTTAAAAGTGTTAATATGGTAAATTTTATGTTACATATGTTTTACCAAAACTTAAAAAAATTACTTACTCAAATAGTTCATGGGTTATTGAGAGTCCCTAGATGGTATAGCAGATGTGGCTCACTTTTATTTTAATTTGCTTTCTTTTTTTCTCCCCTGAATAAAAAAAAAATGTGGTAAATTTGTTTCAGCATCCTTGACTAGAAGCAATTTAAAATGCAGGGCATTTTGCCATGTGAGGTCTACTACTGAACTCTAAAAAGACCTCACTGGGAAGGAATTTCTTTGATCAGAAGTAAGCAACAAATTAAAATACGATATGAAAACAGACAAGGGAAAGGCACTGGGAAGAGATCAGCAAGCTGAAACCTTAATCTGTCTTGGGTGGAGAGCAGGATGGGTTTGCTCAAGGAAGTGATGAGTGTGTGCTTGCTTCCTGATAGACAAAAGCTGGGATGGTGGGACATTTGAAAAGCAGGAATAGCATGTGTGAAAGTCTTGAAGGGATGAAGCAACTTTGTTTGGGAATGACAGAGATTCTGGAATAGAGAGCATGTGTGGGGGAAATGGATGGAGCTAGGAGAGCGGTGGATGAGAGCCAGACTGGATCCCGAGGTCTTCTCTACCAGCCAATGGAGATTGGCTTAAAACTGGTTTTAAATGTGGTACATAAACAATGAATGAACATGAATCTTGGGACACTGAAAAAAAAATTTAAAAAAATGGGGAGTAATATGATTGAATATTTTATGTATTTTTTTTTTATTTTATGTATTTTAGAAAGACCCCTCTGGAGGTAGTCATGCAGAGTAGAGATTAGAAAACTCTAATTTTGTAAGCAAACTTTTTCTGTAAAGGGCCAATAGTAAATAGTTTAGTCTCTGTAGGCAACATAAGTGTCTGTTGCATATTCCTGTTTTTTTTTTAAACTTCTTATGATCCTTAAAAAATGTAAAACTAATCCTAGCTCATGAGCAGTACAAAAAGAGGCCACGGGCTGGATTTGATGAAGTCTGGGGACAGGGTGGCAGCAAGAAGGAGAAACAGCTAGGTGCTGGATTAAGGGGGCAGTCACGAGGATGAAGAGTTGGCAATGGATTGAGGGTTGAATTAGATGCAGAATTAACATCATTTGGAGATTAGCACCTGTGGAGGGGTACGGGCAGGAAATCGTCTGGGGGATGGCAGGACGGTCCTGGAGGTATAAGGGTAGGAGATGATTCCGGTTTGGGCTGGTTTGGTTGAGATTGTCCGCAGACCCTCAGGTGGGCGCTTCTGTGGGAAATCAAGTGCGAGGCTTAGTGGTGACGGGCTGGGCTCCAGGTTTGGAAGGTTATCGGTGCACACAAGGGGGAAGCTGCAGTTGTGGATATGGGTAGAAGTTCCCGGGGGGACTGTGCAGAGTGAGAAGAGAATATAGAAGAGAGGATCCTAGAAACTAATTACATTAAGAAGTCAGAAGTAGAGGAGCAGCGGAGGGGGAGGGGGGCGGAGGGAGAGATAAGTGGTGTGAGGGGCAGGAGGAGAGAGCAGGGCAGGAAGTCAGGTGGGACTCTAGCCCAGGGTTCAGAAAAAGGGGGCATTTATTCGGCACACACTGGGCGGACAACTGTAAGCCCACTTGAAAGAAAAGTCATGAGCCCTTTCCTTATTCCTTATATCAGAATAAATTCCGAGTGGATTAAGGATTTAAATGCCAAGGGAAAAAAAAAAAAACCCTACAGAAGGCGTAAAGGATGTATTTTTGTAATTGTAAGAGTTGAGAAAGCCTTTCTAACCATGATAGGAATCCAGAAACTATTTTCAAAGACTGGTATTTTTGTCAGTACAAAGATTTTAAATGTTTGTTAAAAAAGTAAGAAGACAAACCAGGAAAAATATTTGCAACACATAACACATATATTCCCGATTTACAAAAGCAATAAATACCTCCGTAGGGGAAAAAAAATGGTCATAGGAAATGAATAAGGAGTTTATAAGAGAAGAAATACACAGAGCTAAAAAGCATATGGAAAGACTGTTCAACCAAGTAAAAGCAATGCAAATATAATGACATTTTTTTTACCCTAACGTTGGTGCAATTAGAAAGAAATGGCAAATACAGTGTGTGGAGTGTGGGTATGGAAGAGGCCAGTGGAATTGTGAATGTTCGAGTGTGGGCGGTGTTACTGACAAGATCTTCCTGGGGGGCAGGGGACAGGAGGTCTCACAATTTAGGAGTGATTAGATGCCTTGGATCAGCAATTCAGGGTCTAGACATTTATTCTAAGGAAACAATGGCCAACCATCCGTTGATTGTATGCAGGGGATATATTTCAGCCTCTCGCATAATAGTGAAAAATCAGACACAACCTAAATGCCTGTCCACAAGCACTGGCTAAACATACTGTCGCAGATATAATCAGGGGAATACTAAGTGGCCATTAAAAATGATTTTTCCAATATTTTTGGGTCTTCAACTCTTTGTGGCAAGATCACCTTCTTACTGAGGACTGAGGACTAAATTTACCCCCTTTTTAAAATTGCAGCCATTGCCGCCCAGAATTCACCTTAGTCTTCCTTGTGCTGCTGTTTGCTTTTCCTGCAGTGTTTTTCACTTTGAAGGTCAAAAGGATTAGTTATTATGCGTTGCGTTCTGTTTTATGGTCTGTTGGTCCCAGGTCAGAAGGTCAGCTCCCTGAGGGCAGAAACTTTCGTGACGTCATTTCCTTAGATTAAATGTCTAGACCCTGTGTGTTTTATTCGCAGACGGATCTCAGGCTCTGGAAAAAGTGCCCAGCACATGGCAAATCCCAGCACCTATTTACTGAATGAGCAGGTGTGTGTTTACTCTTTTGGCGGGCTGTCCAAGTCACAGTGTTAGGTGAAAAAGCAGAATAAGAAAAGTATAATCTACTTTGCATATATTGCCGTTTTGCAATAATGTGTGTACACTTGTGAGTGTGCGTATATGTGTGTGCATGTGCGTGCATGTGAGTGCGTGCGTGTGTGTGTGTGTGTAGAAGAATGTAATCCAAAATGTTAATCTGATCAGTCTCTGAGTTGTACGTTTGTGGGTGTGTTTGCTTTCTTGCAATTTTTCTATGTTTAAATGTCCCCTTAATATGCTCTTAGCATCTAAAATATCCATAGGAAACATAAAGCTCTTTCAGTTTTGAATAATGAAAACAAATATTGCACAGAGCTACTGAGCAACGCCCATAGGGCTTGACAGTTGGAATTTACCAGTGTGGTGGGTTGAATAGTGTCCCCTGCCTCCCAAAGTACATGTTTATCCTGGACCTCAGAATGTGATCTTATTTCCAAGTGAGGTCTTTGCAGATGTAAGTAAAGGCCAAGATAAGATCATACTGGAGTAGGGTGGGTCCCAAATCCAATTAGAGCATCCCCATGAGAGACAGGAAAGGGCAGACAGACAGAGACCCAGAGAAGGTCATGTGCTGGCAGAGGCAGGGACAGAGGTGATGCTGCCACAAGTCAAGGAATATTTGGAGCCACCAGAAGCTGAGAGAGGCAAGGAGGGATCCTCCTGTAGAGCACTGAGAGGGAACGTGGCCCTACTGACACCTTTATTTTGGATCCTGACCTCCAGGACTGTGAGAGAGTAAATTTCTGTTGTTTTAAGCCGTTCAGGTTAACTGCAGGAAACTAATGCAATGTAATTGGTGATTTTGTTGGGAGTGGGGTCATCTTAGTGATGGGGTTTAAGGTCAGACTGCAGTGGGTTCCGGAGTGATTGTTGGGGGGGGGTGAGAAAAAAGAAGTATCCACAATGTGTTTAAAGTCAGAGAGCTGGAGGGAGCTGACAGAGTGGGGACTTTGTGTGCACGTGTGAGTGTGTGCATGTGTGCGTGTGTGCGCGCGCGCGTGTGTGTGTGTGTGTTGGGTGTCGATGTGCTGAGAAGAAGCCAAAGGGCAGAGGTTGCCCTTCTAAGGAAGGGGCCAGTGGTGGAGTGAGGTCTTTCATGGAATGGATCAATCCAAGGTGCTGTGGGGGTGGGGCTGGGTAAATACAGGAAAAGGGGCAAAACGGCATCGCAGAGAGGTAGGGATGATAAGGGGATGGGGAAGAGGAGGGAAAGATGGGAAGGGGGTGTTGGAGACATCTCTCGTAGGTTTTTTGTGGGGAAGGAGATTCAATTTGGTTCCTTTTCCAGTGTGAATTTCAAACCGCATTTCAGCAGCCTCAGTGAATGAAATCGACATCTCGCAATGCAAATAGCTGAACTCAGCCTAATCAAAGACAAGGCAAAATTTTCCCCGTGCTTGTGCTTACCGGTCAGGAAAAGTACATGTACACAGATTATCTGTACACAACAGCCAAAAGATGGAAGCAACTCAGGTGTCCACCAAGATGAAGGGATAGGCAAAATGCAGTACATACATATAATGGGATATTTGGCCTTAAAAAGGGAGGACATTCTGCTACAATGTGGATGAACCTTGAGGATGTTATGCTGAATGCAATAAGCCAGACACAAAAGGACAGATGCTGTCTGTAGTCACATGAGGTCCCTGATCCTTAGGGACAGAAAGTAGAGTGGTGGTTACTGGGCCTGGGGTGGGGGGACGGGGTTATGCATAGGTACCAGGTTTCAGTTCAGGAAGACATACAACAATGTGAACGTGTTCAGTGTGATAGAAGTTTCCACTTAAAAATGGTTAGAACGGTAAGTTGTATGTTTTGTATATTTTACCACCATAGAAAAGTAAACTGTGTTAAA
This sequence comes from Procyon lotor, assembly GCA_028646535.1. NCBI lineage: Eukaryota > Metazoa > Chordata > Mammalia > Carnivora > Procyonidae > Procyon > Procyon lotor. The sequence continues at coordinate 179,319,591 of CM053603.1, forward strand.
AAAAAAAAAAGAAAAGCACATGTGTTGGCTAAATGAGAGGAGAAGATTAGCTTAAAATGCTGTGGTCTGAGGATGGGGCGGGACTATCTTGCCTTACTCACTCCCGCATGTTTCCATAGCTGCTCCCATTTTAGGGCCGAGACACATTTGACAGATGACCCAGAGTTGTGGTTCTAAGTGGTGCCTAAAGTTTGGAGTCAGTTTCCCTTGGCTCCTTGTCCCAATGCTCACCTTCTTGGATAAGTCCCTATCTGAACCTTGTGCCTTATTGGGCACTGGTGATGCTGGGCGTTTATGTCTGATATGTCATGAGAAGGTTAGGTAGGTTTTATTTGTCCAGTACTTTGAGCTATTGTGACTTTGGGAGGCAACTGTAGTTGGGAATCCAGAGAGACTGGAGAGTTCGGTGTCCTGTGGAAAAACAGCTCCTGTATCCCACTGGGAACATGTGACAGCTTCCAAAGGGCAAAGGCTTTTATTAAAATTTTAGCTTGGGGGCTCCACAACATGAACCTAAATTTAGAATGTCTAGTACCCACTGCAAGGTCAGAGGACTAATGTTGGCTGCTCTGTGCGTGGACATGGCTTTGTAAAATGTGCAATTTCAGTGCTGTGAGGAGAGGAGTGACAGGTCACTTTGGGCTGGATGAAGGAGATCGACATCCAAAAAATGGATTTCTCTTCTCAAAGGATGTTGGGTATCAGAACTATAGACAATTGGGACCACTGGGAACCTCTTAGGACCACCTCATGCAGTTGTGTAGGTTGTCCACTGCACAAGGGTACCCACAGTAGGGGAGCAGAAAGGCTGTAAATCCAGTCTGTGCCTTGTCTGCCAACCCATGTGCTCCTTTTCAGGCCTGAGTCTGCTCAGAGAAAAGGGCGCCTTTGTCATTTGCTCTAAAGCATTTACAAGTGAGCAGCGGTTCTGGAACCCCAGACATCATTTATTTCATCCTCTTCCTGTTTTGGATATACATGAAAAAATTAAGGCCCCAGGAAGCCCACTGACACCAGGAGGCAGAGCCAGAGTGAGTTCTGAGATCTTAAATACTTATATGTCTTCCCTGTTCTCTGAAGTGGTCGCTACTTCAGGCTTTCCCTCCCTCAGGGACCTCTCGACTTGCTGGTTTCCTTCTGGAGCATGAATCCTTTATTACTCCCATGTGGGCTCAGAGTTAGCCAGACCTGGGAAATCCCTGCCAGGAGACCCAGAGCCACAGATTTTTCATTTGCAAAACAGGTGAAATGCCACCCTGCTGGGTTGATGGGAGAATTAGATGACAAAATGCATGTGGGGCAGGGTAGCCTGGTGAGAGGCGATGGGATTTGGCCCAGGCAGGCCTGGATTGGAACCTGCTCGCCCACCTCCAGTCTGTGTGCATTTGTTCAGGCCGTTTCTGTCTCTGGGTTTCGGTTTCTCCAGTTAGAAAATGAGAATTGTAAGACCTATCTTGCAGGGTTACCATGAGAAAAAAATAAATCAAGCAAACATAGCACCTGGTACATAGCAGACATTGAACAAATGGTAGCAATTATGATAGGGTCTGGGTCGAAGAAGGTACGTAACTTGCAGCTATAATAATCACTAGTTTTATACGCTCAACATTGTCCTGGAAACTGTGGGAAATTCAGAAGCCATCTGAGGCACAGATGGGTAGACCCATCTGGATGTTAAGAGCCTGCCTGGTAACATAAGACCTGTACACTGTCCCATATAATGTGCATTTGCATTCCACAATGTGGACAAGAGACTATGAATGGTCCAGCATGCCAGAGACAGAGGTCAGCAGGGACTGGACTAATGGACGAGGCATCATGAGGGTTGTGAGAAACGACTGTGACTCTCCGGTATGAAAAGAAGAAAGCCAACCCTCACTGAACATCTACTGTGTGCCAAGTACTGGGCTGGATGCAATAGCCACAGGGGAACTGTTGACCCATCTTACAGATGAGATAATGGAGGTCTATTGGGTTGAGCCACCTCCTGAAACTTACACATCTAAACTACGGTAGGCACTGAATTCTTGGATTGGTGTGATTCTGAAGCTTGTATTGTTTCTCTTCTGCTGTTGCAGACAGATGAGAAGAAGGGTGTGTGCATGTGTGTGGTGTGTGTGCGTGTGTGTGAGTGTGGATGGGCTCATGCTGGGTGTGTGTGTGTGTGTGTGTGTGGTATGCGTGCATGTGTGTGTGCATGGGTGAGCTCATGCACATGCCGGGGGTGTGTGTGTGTGTGCATGAATACAATGTGAAGGAAAGAGTGGCAGCGAGAACAACCCCCCACCCCTCACTCATGTGCCGTGGCAGCAGAGGGCCCCAGTGGGTAGAGGAAGGCAAACGGAGGAGTGGCCGATTTGTGGGGTTGCTCCCGGGGTAAGGGGCAACTCCAGAGAAGGGAAGGTGGAGCTGGAGAAGGGACAGGGTTCCAAAAAGCCTTTCTAGGACCTATTGTGTCAGCTAACTGTCTGGTAGTTTGGAATATTCTGGTGTCTTTTGGGACCAACAGGGCGGAATGAACAATTTTTTGACTCCCTACTCTGTGCCTACACTGACTCTCTAGCTCCACATGTTATTTCTCTGTCTTCCCATCCTGCGTACAGCTATGTGGGATCACTGATTTAAGGGAGGCTAAACCCCTTGCCCAAGGCTACAGTCAGAATTGTGTTTGGTCCGGGGTGTTTGACTCCAAGTTGAGGGCTCTTTCCATTCACCAAACACCACCGAAATGTGAAACACCCCAGCTAGTGGGGCTGAGTGGATGGGTGAGCTGTGCCGGAGGACGAGAGTGCAGAGGGACTAGGGAGGAAGGGAGACCACAGGTACCCAAGGGGTGCTCACAGATGGCAGTCGGGAGGAGCAGGGGGTGGAGGGGGTTGAGAGGGGCAGCGGGTAGTGGAAGTAAGAAGCAGGGGTCCAGACTGGGGAGGCCATGCAGTGCATTTGGCAGAGGAGAGGCCCTCGGGTCTGGCAGTGAGGAGACCACGGGCGACTCTGAATAGGTGGTCAGAATGGAAGTCAGTCTTCTGGGGAGGTGCTGATGATGGGCTGAGGCATTCTGTCTGTAGGCAAAGGAGGGGAGTGGCAGAGGGGCTGGGGGAAATGAGCATGAAGCCTGCTTTTCCAAATGATGGGGAGGCGGGGAAGGAGCCGTGGAAAATTCAGGACGGGATGCAAACAGGATCTCCTGGGGGGTTGGGAAGGAATGGAAGGCGAGGCCAAGCATTGCCTTCAGAGGGAAGACCAGCCCTTTCCTATCTGCTGAAGACACCATGCCCGGCCCAGAGGGGCTGGCAATGCTGTGTCCGGTCCTTCCTTCTTCCTGCCAGTGGATTTGGTCATTCCTCAGGGAGAGCTCACAGAATAATCTGATTTTCTAGTCTCGAGGAGGCATGAGGAGGGACAGGGAGAGGTGAACAAGTGGCTTCTTACTTCCGCAGTAGAGCCGAAACATGAGACCCCCTCCCTCAGATTCCAAAATTGTGGAAAGTCTGCAGTGAGGAGAGGGGACGCACTTTCAGAACAACTGGGCCCTTGACTGGTGGGTGTGATGTGTCCTGGTAAATTCTCTGGGGCCAGACCAGAGGTGGGGGTTTGAGGTGGGGGTTTGCTCCGACCACACCACACCCTGGGCTTCCTCAGCGGAGGAGAGAACAGCGTCTCCAGCTCTCACATTAGCCAGAGTTACAATTTTAGACAAATGTCTCAGTCCGCTTCCCACCAACCCCTTTCCGTTAAGAATTCTAGCGAGTGGAAAATTGAATTTCATTTCCTTTGCTGTGCCTTCCCCGGGGGCGACAATCACTGGGTTTCAGAAGGAGAAGAAGGGTCCTGCGTTATTCCCTGAGAGCGGTCACCACATAGTTGAGGGTTTGACATGAAGGGTGTCCATGTCAAAACACCTGTTGGGACACTCCGCCTGCTTCCAGCAAAAAAGGAGGGGGCGCAGAGAACAGGCACCGAGGGTGTTTACCTGCTCTAACAAGGTATGTTTAATTTTACAAGAAAACTGTTATTTCCTTGAATCATTCCCTCCCCTCGACTTCACATTTAATGCACAAACTATAGGCATCATGTCGTTTAACTTTGCACTTGAAATTTACGTGTTTTGAACAGATTAATGCCGACTTCTTCTCTCCCTACGAAGGCTTGTCCTCCGAATGTATTTCAGTGATTACACTAATTCCTGCATCAATAAAAGAGAATGACTTCTACTAAGATGTGGTTTGAATTCCTAGTGAAACGCGATCAGAATGCAAAAGGCCTACATTTTGCACTTCATTACATCTGTGCTGTTCTGGGGAAAAGTGCAGTTGGTATTTCAGAGTCGTTTGAAGGGAAGCAGGTTCTCATCAGTCGTTTTAGCACTAAGAAAAGGGCACTTCCTTAGCTGGGCTTGTATGGAGGTGATGGACTGGGTTTGGGGTCCCAAGATCCCAGTCGTCACATAACCACTTAGTCCCTTATCTTGAGCCGCTGACCTAAATTCTGCGCCATCTCGGTGTCCTTAGACGGTTGGTAGATAACCTACCCCGCCGCCTTCCACCTTCAACAATATTCACTATCCACGATTTTTTCCTAGGATGAAATAAGAAATTTCTTTTAAAAAGGAAGCTTGGTGTGTTTTGTTCAACTAAGTACACTGCAGCTCATTTACTCTGGAAAGCAAATGCCATACGATTTTAGCCATAAGTTCTCAAAGACTTCAGCAAAGTTTCCGAAAATGCCTCTCCCCTCCCGCCCCAGGCACACGGGTCTGTTACCTACACCTTCATTTCTGGGGTAACTCGGTTTTCTTTAAGAGTGTGTCAGTAGGCTGGGTTGCCCTCAAACTGTAACTTGACTCTGATGGCAGGCCCCCAGCTGCCTGTGAGGGCATTCAGCCTCGCCAGCTCCTCTCTCCGCTGTCTCTTGCGTTTTCAGTGTTTTTCTCATTTGTTTGAATCCCCGTGTGTTGTGCACCCAAGGCTCTGAGATGCAGATAAGCAGGGGCCTGAATCCTTAGGCGGGATGTGAGTTTCTGGTTCTCTGTGTTACCGGGTTCCAAGGATATAATTTTTCTTCCGAAAACGTTTTCCCTGGTGGGGATACTTCGCGAAGACCCTGTGGTGGGTTTGCTCGCATTAGGGCTGAGAGTGGGGGCATGGTTTCGAAGTGCTCCCGCTGGGGAGGCATTGCGTGGGCCTGCACGTGTCTCTCCCTTTTAGTCTGTGCAAACAAGAGGGGGCTGAGTCCTCCAAAGGCCCTGGAAAGGGGGGCCAAGTGCAAGGACTGCACGAGGGAGGGAACAAGATGGAGGAGTCCTCAGCCTCCAAGCTCCCTCCGAGTTCAGGAAATTCTATAAATTAGACTAAGTCCACTGGTGTGTTCCTAAGGTGTCTGTACAGAGGGGGGAAAAAAAAAGAGCCCTGATCTGAGCATTTGCCATTATCTGTGGTACAAAAACTCTAACCATGGCTGATTTCAAACTATCGACTATTGACTAGCTCTCAAAATTCCTGAATATTGAACAGTCAGCTCTCAGGAACTGGAATAAAGCTTACTTAACACCCTGATGGATCAAATCCTACATCAGAGAAGCAAGGGCAAAGGTAACCTATTTTGCCTGAGAGGTGGTGGGGAGAGAGGGGGAAGGGGACGGGGAATGATAAGATAATGGGTTTAGGAAATGTTGCCTCCTCTGCCTCCCTCTTGGAGAGTTCTAGAACAAGTTTAGCATAGTAACGGTTCTGAGACATCCTGTTATATATATACATTTATCATTATAGGTAATAATACAATTACATAAAATTGCTCAAATTTGGTTCGCCCAGAATTCTTCCAGCTCACTGAAGCTCAGGATGACCGTGACAGCCAGATTCCGAAAATACGTGTTTGAAATATATATGGTTTGCAGGTTTGTGGACTACACACAGAATGGGAGAGTCAGGCCCACACTTTGCTGTCCTCACAACCTACACAGGGCTGGTGCCTCACTCTCCCTTTCCCTCCAACACAGCCCCATGCTGCTGCCAACACGACTCTCGGCATCCCTATTGTTCCCCGAGCACATCCACGCACCTGCGCCCTCCTCTGCCTCCTTTGTCACGAGACGTGACTCAGTCACCCAGCCCGGAGCAAAGACGAGAGTGACATATTATCCAAATAGACGCAGAGTCTCCGACACAAACGGGAGGTTAGCTTAGACTCTGTTGCTAGACTCGGAGGGAAGGATGAAAGCAAAGATTCTAAAATAGAATCACAGAATCAGAAATGGGGACAGCCCAAGGCTGGGAACTACCTACGGACTCTGGGTGGTGCTTTTCCACTTTCGCCCACCCCATCTTTCTTATCATCACCATGATGATGAGTGTGGTGACCCCTTTCAGGATGGCAGGGAGTCCCTGGACCTCCACACCCAGTTTTGATTGGGCCGCTGGGGAGGTGACGCCGGTATCCTGGTGTAGTATCCAGATCAGGGTGTATTCTAAAGGATCTACGCAAGTCCCTGACCCTCCCCAGAGAGCACAGTGTGGGGCCACAGGGAGGAAGGGGTACTGAAAACCTGCATTAACTGACAGTCCTTGAAGTGACGTGTTTGGTGGAAACCCAGAGCTGAAGGCAGAAGACAAAGGGACATCGCTCCGAATGAGGCCCCACGCAACCTCACTGGTGGAGGCTGAGGGCAAAGACCTCATCTCTAGAGCAGCACCTGCTGCTGTTGGAACTGGATGCAATTCCTGGGGGGAAAATGCTACAATCCAGTGCCTTTCCCTGAAAAATGCTTGCTATCTCCGCTGTGATGTTACTGCCCATCACAGGGTTCCATGGGGCATGTCTGGCTGGGCTTTCAAGGGGAGGTGGAATGGCATCAAGGAGCTCAGTGATGGGATGCACCTTGAGAATGCACTCGGGGCTCAGGATTCCATAAGGGAAGGAGACTTCTTGTGACTCTCACTGGCTTCCCAGGCAGCGAGGCCATGGGCAAACTTCATGTATAGTCTATATGAGGAAGTTCAGAGCTCGCTTCAAAGTAGATGAGCTGAAATATCCATTCCTGATGCCCAAGTGCAGGCTTTGGGCCCTATCTGAGCCATCTTGGTCTCCCTGCTTCAGCTGCATGCCCACCATATGCCCAGCACTGTATTAGACCCTGGGGACAATAGGATGAATAAAAAACATAAATCTCTACTGGGGGAACTCCAAGTTCTTTTGTGGCTGGAAACTGGTCTGAGGTCAGGGTAGGAGGCGGGGATGGGGAGAGACATTTTGGAATTCAATAAGATGTTCTTTTAAAAGTTGTTTTGGCATAGAGGTGACAACCGAATGGGCATGGGGTCTTTTTGGGATGATAAGAATAAGAACAGGGATTGTCCAACGTTGTCAACGTACTAAATGCTACTGAAATGTACTATAGAATGATTCGTTTTAAAGTTATGTGAGTTTCACCTCAAAAAGAATCTGCTTTGGAGGGTAAAAATCTAGGAGTCTGATCTCTTGAGAAGGTCATGATCCCTCCACCTGCCTAAGCCTGAGAACATGCGCAGTTGGGAGATAAAGCATGTTGGGACATCTGCGCAGGGCCACCAGCCGCATGGAGAAATGGAGCGAGGCAAGGGCACCGGGCGGGGGGACCCTGCATCACCGACCTGGAGAAGGCTCTCCCTGGACACGCGTTGCCGTTCATCTTTATGGGCTGGAGCGCCAGCAGTGGTGCCCAGAGCCAGAGGTGCCCAGAGCCTTTGCCAGATGTTCTCATTACCAGTGGCTGTGATGAGTGCCTCTGAGCTTCAACCCACTTGAGCATGTCATGGTCAGTGGACTGGAGGTGCCGCCCTTAATGATGTTCTTATGCAAACTGGGCACAAGTTGTCACATTGGGCTGTTACCGAGGATGGAGTGATACCAAGCTTTTCTTCTGAGATCCCCTTTCCAACAAATTACTTGAGTGCATCCCATTCTCCCTTTTGAGATATTGGACTTTTCCTTCTGTTGCTCAACACTGTCTTCCAGGGTTGGCACCGGAACGTCAGGGACGGAATTAAAGAGTTCTTTGGGAAGCACTTGCTTGTTCTTTCCTTGAGACTCCCATCCTAGGTCGAGCTTGAGGCTGAGAGAAGGCCCCTTTCCTTTTTGCCTCTGGTTAGATTTGCTCAATGAGGAAGTCACATTCGGGGTTACAATGGCCGGAAGTCAGCTGGGCTTGTGCCTATCATTCATTCACTCCTCGAGGCAGTACCCCGCTTTATCCTGCAATACTTTGTGGGTTTTCAACAGGCAGTGGGAATGTTTGCATTGTCCTTCTCCCGGTACTGGTGGTAGGTTTCTCTTAGAAAATAAAATGCATCTGTAAAGTGAGGCAGAAGGAAAATGAGGAGGGTGCTTTCTCTGCAGTCTTTTGCTGGTTGGTTAGTTTGTTTCTGGTGTCATCTTGCTAAAAGGAGGAAAATTTCCTTAACGATAACCTAGCCTGAGCACAACTGATCTCGAATTGAGTCTCCAGCCTCGTAAGGGAAAGAGGTCTGGAAAGGTCCGTTGATTCCCTCCTGTCCTTTCATAGCCTCACGAGCATGAGTCTGCGTAGGCTCTGGGACCGGGCCTGAGCACCAGCAAAGGCTCTGGCTTGTTCTCTGTCCACTAGAACGGGACTGTTTCTGTACAGAAAGGGGCAAATTACTGTACAACGAACCTCTGTAGCACTGTGGCGGCCCCATCTGGGGTATGAAGGCCATTCTGGTCCGGGGTTTTCAAGTCTCCATTTGGAGCCGGTGGTGAATGAGCTCGGCTTGAGGTTGGAAGGATTTGTGGCTGAGACGTGCTTCCCATGGAAGATGCCCCCAGTAGAAAGGCAGAAAACTCTCACCTCAGCCTGTGGAACTTCACCCCAGCCTCTGCATCTGCGGAGCTCTCCAGGAGGCCTGGCTGGGAGGATGGGTTCCAGGCCAGGGGCTTCCAGGCCTTTCTAGTGCTGTATTTGCTCAGTGTTTACGTGGTGCTGTTTTTTAACAGCGAGACTGCGAGCTTCCTGATTCTCTGCTCACACAGACAACTGGCGTGGGCTATGGTGACAGGAAGCCCTGGGGGGTAACTATGAGGCCCCGTTTGGCATTCCGCCTCTCCTGGAGCTGACTTATTAATAGCCCATAGATTATAAGCGGCCTCGTGCTCCCTGGCCCTGTGGTCTGTGGGCTGCAGTGCTGTTTGGGTTTCATGCACTTGGGATCTAGTCCTTTTAAAATTACATTTTCTCCTGCTTCTGCGCTCCTCCCCTGAGGCCCATCGGCACGGCTGTGTACTCCGCTCAGCCTGCACTGAATCATTCTTGCCTTTCGGTTCTCTCGCAAAGATTTGTTTGATTTCTTTAAAGTCACTTGATTGAATTCTCAACACAAGTACATACACTGAAGTAATTACATCTGCTCTTTTTTAAAAAGGAAGAATAGAAATATGTGCTCTTCTCTGGACCTTGCCTTGCCTGTGAAACTCAACATTTGCCAAGGGTGTGCCCTTGAAAAGTCACATTTTATCCAGTTTGCAAACTTTTCACTTATATCATAAATTCACAGATGCTGGTATTTCTAACCTTAAATCTAATACAGTTGATCCCTAAACACCACAGTTTTGAACGAAGTGTGTCCATTTAACACAGGTTTTTTTTTTAATAGTACAGGACTGTAATCGTAGTATCTCTTCCTTTGATTTTCTTACTAACATTTTCTTTTCTCCAACTTACTTTATTGTAAGAACACAGTATATGCTACATATAATGTAACAAAATGTGTTAACTGACGTCTATGTTTATGTTATTGGTAAGGCTTTCAGTCAACATTAGGCTATTAGTAGTTACATTTTGGGGGAGTCAAAAGTTTTATGTGGATTTTTGACTGTGGAGGGATCAATGCCCCTAATTCCTCTGTTGCTCAAGGGTCCACTATATTCCTATTTGTATCTTTTTCTCTGAGCCCCAACAAATACTCTTCAAATAAGGTCTTAGGTAGATCAGGCAAAATTTTGTGTGTTTGTTTTAAATGGACCCTCCATTGACTTGGATAATGCTGATAATGTTGAAATACAATGGAATATTATGCCTCCATCAGAAAGGATGAATACCCAGCTTTTGTATCAACATGGACGGGACTGGAAGAGATCATACGGAGTGAAATAAGACAAGCGGAGAGAGTCAATTATCTTATGGTCTCACCTACGTGTACAGCATAAGGAAAAACATGGAGGGCATTCTGAGAAGGAAAGGAGGGGTGAATGGGGGGAAATTGAGGGGGAGATGAACCATGAGAGACTGTGGACTCTGAGCAACAAACTGAGGTTAGGAGGGGAGGGGACGGGGGGTTGGGTGAGCCTGGTGGTGGGTATTGAGAAGGGCACGTATTGCATGGAGCACTGGGTGTGGTGCATGAACAATTAATCTTGTATCACTGAAAAAATAAAATAAACGTATTTGGGGGAAAAAAAGAAAGAAAACACAGGAAGGCACGTGGATTGCATGCCTGCTAACCCTCTTCCAAGCCCAGCACTCTCTGATAACTTCTTGATCCACACAAAACAAAGAAATCCTCTTTAGCCTGGATAGGCTGGTGGGCTTATTTTATCTGGAAAAAATGAGTAACTTGCTGGAGAAAATCCTATGTTGGTCACCCGAAGAGGGCACAGCAAGCTTCTTGGTCTCTTGTGGCCTCATAGATTTGTGCTGGCTAAAGTGGCAGTCACCAGCCATGGCTAGCCATTGAGCACGTGAAATGAGCAAGTGTGTAAGTGAATGGTGTAAGTGTGAACTCAACAGGGTTTTGACGTGAGAATGTGAAAACTGGTAATGGAAACAACTCATCAATGATTTTCATATTGATTATATGTTAGAATGACAATATTCTGTACATACTGGATATATTGTACCATATATCCTTATGTTAATTTCACCTCTTTGTTTTTTACTTTTAAATTTACATACCAGAGAATGTAAGAGAATACATACGGTTGGCATGATATTTCCACTGGTAGAGCTGTTCATAGTATGTCCAGTGCTCAGCCATGTCCATTGCTTCTAGCATGTTGGACATGGAATTAACTCCAAGGAGCAGCCGGTTTGCTGTCCCAAGTCAGATAAAAGATTGCCTATGGAAGGGGCTAACTTGAGGACTCTGTTATTGGGAAAAAATTTATAAGGGTTTGGAGCAGAGCGCAAGTAATTGGAAGAGGTTTGGGAGATTGCTGACCTATGAGTGTAAACAATTTTCCATCTTAGTTTGGAAGTGGTGGCCATTTAACCAGCTTGTTCCAGAGTGTGCCGGCTCTCTGCATAACCTAACCAGTCATAACCTAATGTATGCCTGGCGGGAGAAACGAGATGCAGATCACATTTTATGTCGGTGCTGTGCACAGCCAGGTGGGGAGGGCAGCTCATGGGAAAATAAATACGTGCAAATAGAAAAAGTGGAGTGAAAGAAGGTAGTAAGCCTTTCGATTTGGCAAATATACCCTTGTCTATTTATTTTTAATTTCTTGTCCTTTAAGATTTTTTTAAAAGGTTGTCATTCTACATAATTACTTTTTCTATTTAATATGGAGCAAGAAGTCTTATGTACATTTCAACTAAATAAAATATGAATATAAAAAAATAAAGGATTTTTTAAAAGGTTTTTTTTTGTTTTTTTTTTTTTGTTTTCTCTTCTTCTTCTTCCTCTTCCTCCTTCTTCCCCCTCCTCCTCCATAACAGTGATTACCAGGAATTGGCATCTATTGCCGAAGGAATGAGTCATGGTCCCAGTTTCAAAGCACCGGTGACACCACCTGTGTTGATAGTCACTGTCTGTCACCTGCTCTTTCCCACAAGTCAATTATTCTAGGTAGGCTCGTAAAGGATGCTTGCTGGGATTTCTTGAAAAAGTATGTTCAAGAATGTGCAAACCGTGAGATTGCCAGTAACCCTTCCCTCATTGTCCTTCCCCCGGAGCCCCCAAAGACCATGAACTTCAAGAGTTATTTGTGTTTGGTGTGACTCTATACCTTCGGTTTAGATCTTTGCCTAACCTACTGGTAGACTTCAGTGCTGAAAAGTATGACTGAAAACATGATAGACATTCTTGTTTGTTCCTTTAGGTCGCTGAGGTCCTCTAGGTCTACACTGCCATCTTGACTTGCTTGCAAGATATCTCCACCTGGATTTCCCATAGGGTCCTCAAACTGAACATTTTCAAGATGGAACTCATCATCCCCGTGCTGTCGGGGCTAACAATTTTCCATCTGCCCCCACTGAAGTTCCCTGCACCTCTTTGATGCTCTGTGTACCAAGAGAATGGCTCTTACAGATGCATCAGGTTTCTCCTGTCTTCTGGCTTCCTGGTGGGTTTGGCTCATGGGAGGCACTGACAGGAGGTCAAAGGGCAGGTGGAAAATGGGATCTTCCTACAGGCCCCAGGCCGAGCTGAAATGGACTGAGTTCCCATCCTTACCACCATACTCCTATTTGGTCGTTCTGTCTAGTTTCCTCTCTTCACCCCTTTAGGCTCAGGGTGATGATGGCTCCAGCTATTTCCAGCTCTGGGGTGCCTTTCCACCCCTGGCTGGTTTCCCCTAGTCTATCCCACACCTCCAGAGTCTTCTGGGCCTCCTCTGTCCCCCCACCACCATGTGAGCTTCCTGTCTCCTGAAGACCTTGACATGCACAACTCCAATGGTTCCTTCCCCTTACATGACCCCAGAGATGGCACCAGCGTGTGCCCAGAGCCCCAAGCCAAAAGCTAGAGGCACCCTTGCCTCTCTTTCTCACCCTTATTGCCAGCAGAGAGCCTACGTCGCTCGACTCCTTTCTAACAGATTTTCTTCCTAGTCCCTCTTTGTTATCGGCACTGTAACAGAACCCTTCAGGTTGAGGAATTAAGTGAAGCCCAATCAATGAGAAAGCAAGACTAGAATGTATTTAGAGTTTGCTGCACAAGGTATTCGGCCACGGCACTTGCATTTTGGCGGAGACCCGAAGGCAAGCAGGGGAGTGGGAAAGCTTCATGGGGGAGAAAAGGAAGGGCTGCAGGCAGGCGCTGATGGAGGCTATAGGTCTGGTGTCACTGTAGGCAGCCAGCTAGCTGTGGGGCATCCGTTGTGATTAATTAGGGTGCATATTTGGTTTCTCTATTGGTGCTAAGGCAGAAGAAGGAACAAGTATCAGGGAAGCTGTCAGTTATTAATCAAGTCCTGGCCATTTGGGGCCAACTGTTATGGAACTCACTGTTTAGCTTCCCGGATTATTACTGGAGATGCAGTCTGACTTACAGTAGGTTGGCTTCCTGGGTGGCTTATTGTCGGCATCAGGGGCTGGTTTCCTGGGCATGTTGCTGCAGGCTGTGGGTCAGAGCTCTGTCTTGATTTATGCAATCGGGCCATCACCCATTTGTATAGTCAGTCGCTCGGTATCATGGCCAGCTTTTTTTTTTTTTTTAAAGATCTTATTTATTTATTTGACAGAGGGAGAGAGATCACAAGCAGGCAGAGAGGCAGGCAGAGAGAGAGGGGGAAGCAGGCTCCCTGCTGAGCAGAGAGCCCGATGTGGGGCTCGATCCCAGGACCCTGAGATCATGACCTGAGCTGAAGGCAGAGGCTTTAACCCACTGAGCCACCCAGGTGCCCCCTCATGGCCAGTTTTTACTAAATAACAGCAACAAAGCTTTTCTGTTCTTGATTATAAAGATAATATATCCTCATGGAGAAAATTCTAAGCAACCCAGAAAAGTGTAAAGTATGAAAAAGAGGGCAAAAACTTCACTCTGGGCACTGCCAGCAGAGGTAGCCACTGTCAACATTTCAGCGAACATCTCTCTGGCTGTCTCTGTGCATCAACACACATTCACGTGCAAACCGTCGGCCCATTCAGGTATTTCCTGCCCCCTCATTAGTTTCTGTGTGGATTAGTGCAGTTGCATCTAAGACTGGGCCATAGTTCCGGGCTCTCCTACTTCTGTGTGCTTTTCCACAGAGCTCTCTCCCATTCAGACCTGAACATGAGCCTGCCCGGGCATAAGCCGTTCAGTGGTCCCATTGACAAAATTCACAGGCCTCATCTGGGGCTTCTGTTTCACGAAGCATGTCCTCTTGGGAAGGGGGAAGGGGAAGAAAGTGGCAGGACTCCCATTCCAAGGCCTTCCTTGAAAGACTTCCCTTCATTTATAGTAAGGGAGATTAAATGGTTCCTGAAGTAAGGACAGCAAGGAAGAGTGGGGGTGTTGGAAGATTAGCAACTTCTCTCCTAGACGACGTTTCTCAGAAAAAGCCCCAAGACACCCAAGACTAGAGACCAGGCTTATGGGGGAGGAGGTACGAGTTGGAAGGGTGGCAGCAGGAGAGGGTGTTGGGATTCCCCTGGGTGGCGGGCGTCACAAATGAGGATTCAAACAAAGCATGGAATTTCGAGAAAGCCATGTCCCTCTTTTTGCCCAGCAGGCTGGTGATCTGTAAAGTCCACTAACTTGCCCAGGTATCCAAGTTCCTGTCTGAGGTCAAAGCCCATATCTTCCACCACACTCACTTTGCTCTGAGTAATTCCCCTCTGATTAAACTGTGGGGAAGGGGGGAAGAGGGCATGAGGTCTCTTGTGACCTTAAACTCAGAGCTTAAAACTGGGCCTGTCACATAATAGGAGCTCAATACATGTTTCTTGAAAAATGAATGAATGATGTCATTTCCTTTAAGACCAAACTTTTGGGGTGGTAGTCTACAATTTTTTCATGTTTCCTAAACTATCCTTTATTCTCTTCGATGGCTCGATAGCTTTTTGTTTTTTTTAATGTTTTAACACTATGTCCAAATAGAACCCAAGCAACAGTTTTAAGCTTTCCAGTGGTAGGATTTTGTTGGCTATTGGAATTGGTGGCAAAGCTCTACATTCTTTTATATTTTTTATGGCTTTTGAGACTTGCCCAGATAAAGTTAAAGCCTCCACTGTTGCATGTCTTGGTGTGAAATCAATGGAACATTTGAACATATGCACAGAGCACTGTGTGAGCCCTGATGAATGGTTCCAGGGCTATAGTATGTGCTTCCAGATGCAAACAAGCATAATGGGAGGAAGAGGCATATTGAAGGAGTTCAGACACAAGAAGGCAATTGCAGGAGAGACAGCTGAGAAACTGGCTGATCTTTCTCCTTCCCTGAAGGGGGCAGGTATTTGTCACCTCTGAAGAGGGCCAGAAAGAATATGTGTCTTGCCTTAGAGAAGTACTTTAACGGGCTTTTGATTTCCAAAGACTTGAATGTGAGAAGAAAGAGCTGGGTTGTTCCAAAGGGGTGAAGATTTGGGGTTTATTTTTTAATTTAATTTAATTTTTATTTTTTAAAAGATTTTATTTATTTACTTGACACACACAGAGAGAGAGAGAGAGAGATCACAATTAGGCAGAGAGGCAGGCAGAGAGAGAGGTAGAGAGAGAAGGGGAAGCAGGCTCCCTGCTGAGTAGAGAGCCCGATGCGGACCTCGATCCAGGACCCTGAGATCATGACCTGCGCCGAAGACAGAGGCATTAACCTACTGAGCCACCCAGGCACCCAGATTTGGGGTTTAATTAGGAAAAGCTGGCAGAGACCCTGCTAGGGGCAGAGACACCATGACCTGGAGAAGGGGGTTGGGTTTGCAAGTGTGAGGACCTGAGTGTGAACAATACACAGGGAAGTGGCAGGATCTCCGTAGGACTGTGTGGCAGGCAGAATAATGGCCTCTTAAAGATATTCACGTCTTAATCTCTGGAATCTGTGACTATGGTAGCTTCCATGACAAGGGAGAATAAGGTTGCAGATGGAATTAAGGTTGCTAAGCAGATGACCTTAAGATAGAGTGATTATCCTGGATTATCCCAGTGGGCCCAATAGCATCACAAGGGTCCTTGGAGGCAGAAGAGGGACAACCAGAAATTGTAGCACAGTGAAGATTCAGACCCCCGTTGCTGGTCATGTGGGCAGCCTCTAGAAGGCAGAGAAGCCATGGAAATGGATTCTTCCCTAGAACCTACAGAAGGGAGATAGTTCTGCTGAAAACTTGATTTTAGCCCAGGGAGACCTGCATCAAACTTCTAATCAACATTGTTCTAAGATAGTAAATTTGTGTTGTTTAATACATCAAGTTTGAGGTCTTTTGCTAGAGTGGCAAAATGAACACAGGAGAACATGGGAATGCCTGGGGACTAAGCCACAGTGCTGAGACCATGGGAGACACAGTGGAGGTCTTGGTGGTTTTGCTGGACGTGGAGAAGCGAACCTCGTGCTCACACGGTCTCACACCTTCAAATGGACTGGGTAGACAAGAAGTCCCTCCACACATTTTGTGAACCATGTGAGCCTCATGGGGTGGTGTCTGTCCATAGTGGCTGGTGCAGGATGGCTCCCCAGCCCTGGACCCAAGACACTCAGCCCAGTTTGAGCCATGGAGGGAAATCTAGGATTGCGTTTTGTCTTGCACCGAAGAGCTGTGAGCCCATCTACAGCTGCTGGTCTAATTGAAGTTTTTCTAAAAGAATATGTGAATTATTACAGAATCGTACTCTTCAGAGCAAGCCTGTAAAAGAGATGGGTTTTCACTTGTGTTTGGGACAGGGTGAGGTGGTGACCAAGGAGGTGGGGACCAGGCTCGATGGCTTTAGGGACAGAAGGAAACAAGACTTTCGGAGACCGACATCAGGAGTCCAACCCCAGAAATTGCAGAAGTCTTTTTTTTTTGTTTTTGAGTATTCTTCTCAGAGCTTGGCTTTATGTTGATGAAAATACTGCAACATTGTATCGTGGTAATAGATAATGACCTTATAATCATAAGGTCACCTGATGACCTGACTCACAAGGGTCAGGTCAATTATCATATGGTTTCACTTACTGTGGAGCATAAGGAATAACATGGAGGACATTAGGAGAAGGAAAGGAAAAGTGAATTGGGGGAAATCGGAGGGGGAGATGAACCACGAGAGACTGTGGACTCTGAGCGACAAACTGAGGGTTTTGGAGGGAAGGGGGTGGGGAGCTGGGTGAGCCTGGTGGTGGGTATTGAGGAGGGCACGTATTGCGTGGAGCACTGGGTGTGGTGCATGAACAGTGAATTTTGGATCATTGAAAAAATAAAAAAGAAGGTATCAGAGGTGATTTCTTTCAGTATTAGTCTGGGGCTTCTGCTCCAGCCACTGGCTGTCAATTCCCAACATGCTACACTGAGGCCGACAGCTGCTCTAGGAACTTGCAGTTTAATTTAATTCTTGCCCACTTTACTCAAATTTGTACTCAGCTTTGCAGTACAAAGGACGAACTCAGTGGGTCTGAGTGCCCCCACTGGGGTCTTATTGATTTAAACTTGGAAGCCACGGAGCTGCCATGACAAGGGGAAGGTCCAGGGATAGAGCTGTGGGAGAGACCTAAGCGTGTCGCATTTCAAGGCGATCTTTGCATTGTGCTGTTTTACTAGGTGAGGAGCAATCGATCAATCCCGAGTAGGCAATAGATATTTAACTCTCAAATCCATCTCTCTGGCTTTCACACAGACACACACACACACTTTCTGATAGGAGGTGTTAATTTTAGAAATGTCTAGATTAATCTCTTGAATTTCAAGTTTTCGAGGTGGGGCATGGGCAGTTTAGGTGACAGGTAGGTGTCACATTGGGTAGCGCAGCAGCAGGTATGTATCTGGTCGCAGGGCATATTTGCCCAGGGAGAGAGGGTGGGGGCAGGCACTGGCATTCTTTCAAAGAAGCTGGGTCTGTGCATGGAGCCAGGAGAAACAGCTGGGCAAAGATGGGTCTGTGGCTGAGGCCGGGCAAATAGCAACATAAGGAGAAGAAACACCTTCTAAAAGTGGATGGAATGTGGCACCATGCCAGGAACCCTGCAGGAGCTGCTTCATAAACACTCATGGACTTGGTTTATCACGAGCCTGTGCAAGATGGAACTTCTATTGCACCCATGCCCGGAACCTGACTGTGACTCTCTGTGCTGTGAGACAAAGTAGAGATGTCAGCGCTGTCCTGGCCACCTTCCAAGAGGATTTAGATGCCAGGGTAAAGGGAGGCTTCACGTTTAAGCTCATCGTATTACAAGGAACTAGGAAAGTCATGTTTGTGGGTCATGATCCTAAGTGACTTCTAGTCTATTAGCTTAAAGATTGAATCTAAAAGATGTTGGAGGTTGAAAAATGGTCTTAAGCAAGTCCTCTGTCTTGCTGCAAGGATATAATCTACTGAGACAGCATGGGAAACAAGACAACCTGCTACCTTTGCAGCCAGTGTGCCAGAGAATGAGTGACATTTGTCAAAGGGCAATAATCCTACCTGCTCGCTCTGCCTCATCCTGTCACCAAAGGAGCTCCAGCCACTGCAAACTATTAGTAAGATGTTATCTTAGGAGAGGTAAGGGCTGGGCTAAAAAGTCACGGCTCTGAACTTTTATCTGTGGGATAACACATTTGGATTTCTATATTAAAAAACGTTTGCTGCTTCATTGGCAGTAGAGCATAGAAGCCTACATTTTGGTAATAGCTTTATTAGAAACTAAAACTTGCCAAGAACTGGCTGTTTAAAGCTGTGATCTTGTGACACACTCAAAGAAGCCCTTGTCACAGGCTCGGGGTTAGTAAAATCAATGAAACTAACCGCAAACCCTCTGAAATGAGAGAACCGTGTTTCTATTTGGGTTTCCGTGATGTCCTTTTGAAGAAGCCTGGGAACAACTGAGAGAGCATCTTTGAGAGCCAGGAAGGAATACTGTGATTTGGACCAGACAGCTTGAGCAAATCCAAGCACCGCAGAGACAGTTGCACACACAGAGAGAACACCATGGCATTTGCCCTCGATCTCATGAACACTGGCTAATTGTCTAATTTCTCATTGGAATTCTTCGGGCCAAAAATAATTCATGATGTGGCTGTCCTGTGAGTCTTCCCGGATTGCTGGGCATTCTATTAGCAAAATGTGGATAGCGTGACCTGCTGAACTGCTGACAAGCGC
>CM053603.1:179354833-179379341 GCA_028646535.1 Procyon lotor
TTCACCGTGAGTATGAGAAATCAATTGGTGTGGGGAAGCACAACATCCTGGAGGAGTTGTGTTCTCACTCTTCCCTGCAGGACAGAAATTACAGTGGTAACTGTTACCACTGAACTGAAATCCTTAAGTGCAATGAGGACAATTGGATCCCAGGGTGGCAGGGGCCAAGTATGGGTACTTAACTGCAAAATACAAGATGGTCATGGTTACTGTAATGGACCAGGGAGTCAAAACAGTCATCATCATATAGTCTGACTCACAGAGACTTATGGCACTGGCTGATTGATCACGATGTGTCTAGAAAAGAAATAGATGGATAGTCTATCAAATTCTTACTTGATCTGTATGAGTGGAAGAATTTTAGGTCTAGTGAACAGAACTCTAACTGGACTTACCAAAACAGAATCATGGCCTCTGATCAATTCCCAGATTTGGGCCAGTTTGTAGACCCAGAACATTGTGTGTGTGTGTGTGTGTGTGTGTGTGAGAGAGAGAGAAAGAGAGAGAGAGAGAGAGATAGAGAGATAGAGAGAGAGAGAGAGCGCAGTGGGAGAGGGACAGAAAGAGAGGGAGATAGAATCTTAAGCAGGCTCCACGACCAGTGTGGAGCCTGATGTGACCTGAGACAAAATCAAGAGTCGAATGCTTAATTCGACTGAGCCACCCAGGCTCCCCAAGATCCAGAGCATCTTAAATGAAGGGAAGCTGGATCCCCTTCAAGAAGGATCATAGCATATTGCCAAAATTTGATACTGTTAATCTTTCTCCCAGTCTTCTCCAGAGGGATCTAAAGCCATTTACTGAGATTATTATGTATTGGGGAAAGGAAATAATCAGACATTTTAGAGTTTATTGGACTGTGGGTCTGAACCAACACTGATGCCAGGAGACTCAAAACATCACTGTGGTTCATCAGTCAGAGTAAGGGCTTAAGGAAGTCAGGTGATCAATGTCGGTCCATCTCACAGTGGGCTCAGTGGGTCCTCAAAGCCAACCAGTGGTTATTTCCCCAGTTTTGGAATGCATATAAATAGATATACCCAGCAGTTGGTAGAATCTCCACATTGGTTCCTTGACCTATGGAGTGAAGGCTATCATGGTAGGCAAGGTCAAGTGGAAGTCCCTAGAATTGCCTTTACCTACAAAAATAGTAAATCAAAAAATATGTTGTGTTTTTGAAGGGTTTTGCAAAGATTCGTGACACCATTAAGGACTTGAAGATGCAGGGTTGTTGATTCTCACCACATTGCCATTTAACTTGCGTATTTGTACAAAAGACAGATGTGTCTTAGGAAATGACAACGGAGCATCACAAGCTCAATCAGATGGTTATTCCAATTGCAGTGGCTGGTTCAGACATGGTTTTGTTGCTTGAGCAAATTAACATATCCCTTGGTAGCTCCTTGTACGCTAACATGCAGTTACTGATTTGGAAAATGCTTTTTACCTTATAGTTGTTAATAAAGACCACCAGGGACAGTTTGCTTCCAACTAGGCCAGCAGTACACCTTCACTGTGCTACCCCTGGGCCATATCAACTCTGCAGTCCAATGTTATAACATAGTCTTCAGGGATCTTGATTACCCTTCCCTTCTATGGGACATCCCTCTGGTTCCTTAAATTGATGACATTGTGCTGATTGGACCTAGTGAGCAAGAAGTAGCAATGATTCCAAACTTGTTGGTAGGACACTTGAATGCCAGAGGCTGGGAAATAAATCCCACAAAACGTTTAGAGGATTTACACCTTGATGAAATACCTAGGGGTTCAGTGGCACAGGGCCTGTTGAGATATCCTTTCTAAGGGAAAAAATGGATGGTTGCAACAGGGCCCTTCAGCAACCAAAAATAAGGCACAATGCCTAGTGGGCCTCTTTAGATTTTGGAAGCAAATAATCCTTATTTGGGGATGCTACTCTGGCCAATTTATTGAGTGACCTGAAAAGCTGCTGGTTTTGAGTGGGACCCAGAATGAGGGAAGAACCCAGAGCTGTGCAAGCTGCTCTGCGGCTTGGGCCATATGATCCAGCATATCCTATCATGCTTGAAGTGTCAGTGGCAGATAGAGATGCTGTTGGAAACTATTGGCAGTCTTCTACAGTTGAATCACAGTTGAATCCTTACCATTTTGTAGCAAAGCCCTGCCATCCTCTGGGATAACTATTTTCCTTCCGAAAAAAGCCTTTTGGCCCACTACTTAGTAGAGACTGAACACCTAACCATGGGCCACCAAGTTACTATGTGAAATCACCTACACATCACGAATTGGTTACTGTCTGATCTACCAAACCATAAAGCTGGGCATGCACAGTAACATTCATTCTATTATTAAATGAAGTGATAAATATGAGATGGGCATATATGAGAGTGCTATAAACTCCAATCAGCACACCCGATTGTTGTACTAGAAGGAGAAATGGCCAGAGGTATGAGGTTATACAGATTCAGGGACTGTGAAAATAGTGTGGCTGGATAGTCAGGGACTTGGAAGGAACATGATTAGAAAACTGGTAACAGGGAGGTCTCAGAAGAGGTATGTGATATATCTCTTTGAATGAGCGAAGAATGTGAAGTTGTTTGTGTTCCATGCAAATGTCCACCAAATGTGACCTCAGCAGGGGAAGATCCTAATAATCAAGTAGGTAGGATGATCTGGTCTGTGGATGTCAATCAGCTTCTTTCCCCAGTTCTCCTGTCATTGCCCAAAGGACTCATGAACAAAGTGGCCATGGTGGTAGGGATAGATGTTACACATGAGTCAGAAACTCACCAGGCAACATGCCTATGGTCACTGCTGAAGGTCCAATCTTTAAGAGGCAGATTGCAATATGGCACCATTCCATGGGGTGATCAGTTCTCTATCTGGTGGCAGATTGACTACATTGGACCGCTTCCTTCATAGAAGGGGCAGGCAGCATTCTGCTTTTACACGAATAGATATTTAGTCTGGATTTGCCTTCCCTATGTGCAATGTTTCTGCCAAAGCTAGAAGTCATGGATTTAGAGAATGTCTACCCCACCATCGCGTTATTCCACACAGCATTGTTTCTGATCAAGAAATTCAGTTCACAGCAAATGAAAAATGGGCCCATGCTCATGGAATTCACTAGTTTTACCATTTTCCCCTATCTTCCTGAAGTATGTGGCCTGATAAAATGGTGGAATAGCCTTTTCTTAAAATTTTTAGATTTAAATTTTTAAATTTAAATTTAAATTTAAATAAAAATTTTTAAATTTAAAATAAAAAAAAATTTAGAATGACCTTCTAAAGACTCAGTTATAACACTAGTTAGATATCTCGTCCTCTAAGATGCAGTACATACTCTAAATCAGTATCTTTAATGTGATTAAATACAATATAAAACTACAAAACCCAATACTTGCAGGACTAATGATGGTCTAGACTCTTTATGAGTGAAGATTTGGGTCACCCCACTAGGCAAAGATGGTGGTCTTTTAGATATATCAACATGACTAAACTATGGTCCCCAGTTTTCACTCATACATGTATCTCAAAGTTGCTGTGAAGATATTTTGTAGATATGATTACAGTTCATAATCAGCTAACTTTACGTAAAAACCATCCTAGACGTTCTGGTTTTGTGGCCAGTTGCAGAAATGAGGACTTGAAATAGTTATGGGTATTTATTCCTAATATTTTAATGACTATATGTGTGTATATATAACACAAGTATTTTCCTCTTTTTTCTCCTCTTATCCTCTAACATAAGATGTATTAATTGTAGTTAACATTCTATCTCAGCATTTAAGACACAGAATATCAAAGAATACAGAACATTACCCAGGGCTTTGCATCCTTTTCTGGGGAAAAGATGAGTATGTTTTTGGTTGTATGCAGGATATGTGTGTCCAATTAAGCAGAATTAAGATTGCTTTGTCTTTATTTATTTATCTATCTACCTATTTTTTTCAATTAATTTTATTTTTTCAGTGTTCCAAGATTCATTGTTCACGTACCACAACTGGTCTCCATGCAATACGTGCCTTCCTCAATACCCACCACCAGGCTCACCCAACCCCCCACCCTCCTCCCCTCCAAAACCCACAGTCTCTCATGTAAATCCTTAAAAGTGGGGCTGAAACTTCCCTCAGAGAAGATTTCTGCCTGTGGTCAAGTTCTACCTTGCTTGTTCATTTGTTCCTTCCTCCCTCCCTCCTTTCCTTCTTTCTTCCCTTCCCCCTTCTGTTCCCTTCCATTCCCTTCTCTCCCCTTTCGTTCCCTTCTCTCCCCTCCTCTTCCCTTTCTTCCTTCCTTCTAGTGTAGCTGACACACAATGTTACATTAGTTGCAGGTCTACACCATAGTCATTCCACCACTTTATGCTCTGCTCACCACAAGTTCTACCTTGCTGTTACCAAAGGCTTGCCCTACCCATTTCAGATGTGCCTCAACGATTTTACATAAACCAATTCTTTTTTTTTTTTTTTTAAGATTTTATTTATTTGACAGAGAGAAACACAGCGAGAGAGGGAGCACAGGCAGAGGGAATGGTAGCGGGAGAAGCAGGCTTCCCGCCCAGGAGGGAGCCCGATGCGGGGCTCGATCCCACGACCCTGGGACCATGACCTGAGCCAAAGGCAGATACTTAATGACTGAGCCACCCAGGTGCCCCACATAAACCAATTCTTTGTAGTGGATTTTAATATATGCCTTCTTCTCATTCTGCTTCTCTGGCAAACTTTGATGGATACATTTGCTCTAACCTCTTGGGAGTGTGGATGGGTATTTGACCTTCAATTTCAGAAGTGGGAACAGAAACATTGCTAGATCTAAGGAGATTTTATAGATGGTTAGTTCTGATATATAGTAAATAATGTAATGACCACCTTGTTTATAATGAATGTTTTTTGGTTGAGGTAGGAAGAGTTCTATGAGCATCACCTTAAACTTCCCAAACTATGCTTTTTGGGAAAAAAAAGAAAGGGAGGGGTTTCTCTGGACAGGTACGTTTATGAAATGATTTTAGAGAGCTGTGTCTATCTCAGGATTTCTCATAGCCTTTACAATGCTTCTGGGCATGAAGGTCCAAAAGGGACATAATACGAGGTGTTTACTAATTTTATTTGAATATGCAACATTTTCCCCCCTCCAGATATTATAACACTAGAATTTCATGAGAGATATTTTAAGAAACACTTATTCCCATGTCTATGGTCCACAAATAGAATTCTGAATGGGAAGAATCTTATCCTATTAGCTTGCCTTTTACTTGACTCATGGTAAATCTGCCTATGTCCCTACTTTGTAAGACATTTTATCATAAAAACAGAATAAAAAATTAAAGAGTGCTTTAAAGTTAGAGATGAGAGAAGAGTTTTCATATCTTCATCATATCCTAATCTCAAAAGATGCTCAGTGGAAACACAGTGTTATGAGAGAATTTGTCATTAGTTGCACATATTATTACTATTTTATACCCACTTGGTGAAGCGGAAATCTCCCAGTTTGTATACTTAGGATTCCTTGATAGAAACACACACACAGGGGCGCCTGGGTGGCTCAGTCGTTAAGCGTCTGCCTTCGGCCCAGGTCAGATCCCAGAGTCTTGGGATCGAGCCCCGCATCAGGCTCCCCGCTCCGCGGGAAGCCTGCTTCTCCCGCTGCCATTCCCTCTGCTTGTGTTCCCTCTCTCGCTGTGTTTCTCGCTGTCAAATAAATAAAATCTTTAAAAAAAAAAAAAAAAAAGAAACACACACACACATGTGCACATGACTTGCACATGTGTTTACATACACATGTTGCAGTAGAAATTCTTTTTTTTCCCCAAATACTTGTATTTTATTTTTTCAGTGCTACAAGATTAATTGTTCATGTACCACACCCAGTAGAAATCCAACCAATTTATAGGTTACAACAGATGGAAGTCACCTGTTGTTTTGGTTTTCAGGCACTTAATATTTATATTAGAATCATCATACTCATAAACTGTACTCTATGATTTTTCCAACAGTGAAAAAAAAAGAGAAAGTAAAGCAATGCTGCAGAATTAAATATTCTAAATTGGTTTAATTTTAAAAGACAAAATTCTAAAGCTTGGGTAGAATGTCTCATGATTATGCTGCCACCTTAGTATTTTCCAATTTTTATCTGTTTAGCATATGTTTCCCTTGCTCTTTACTAGCTTCTAGCCAGAAATTTGGGGAAGTTTATTTGGCTTTCTTATCTCTTTTTACATCTTTTACTTTACATTCAAAAATTTTATTTTTCACTAAATCTGATAAAGTACATTTAAAACAGTATAAATATATAATTTACATATTTTGATAGGATGACGATCTCCGCCGCCATTTCCTTATGTTACACTATACATGCTATACCCCAGCATTAACTCAACAAGGATACTGTG
The DNA here is from genome assembly GCA_028646535.1 of Procyon lotor. Classification (NCBI taxonomy): domain Eukaryota; kingdom Metazoa; phylum Chordata; class Mammalia; order Carnivora; family Procyonidae; genus Procyon; species Procyon lotor. Next base: position 179,361,201 of record CM053603.1, read on the forward strand.
AAATGATTGCATGTTCATGGGGAAAAATGATGAGTTTGCTGGAAAGATCTTTTTCATCCATAATACATTAGCAAATCACAATCAGCAAGAAAACCCATCTTTTTCTGTGCCCATCTATTGCTCTAACAAATGATGTAGCCCCGTTAGGACAGTCTTATGGGTTTCTGCGACCCTGGGGTATTGTTACATGGTGGACCATATGCAGTAGGAGCCAAGTAACTGCCTGTGGATAATGATCCTTGTTTGCTGTTTTCCTTCAACTCAGGTTGTGTAGGTGGGTTGGCTTCCTGGGATGGGCCAAGAAAGTTCGGGAGGTGGCAGGTGGGTCAGAGAAAGCTCTCCATGAATGTGTCAGCTTGCTGGGTTCAGGGCGCATCCTGGGCAGTCAGTCCCCCAGGTCCTATTTACCTTGATCTTCCCAATATCAGCAGAGTTCCTGGCAAGGAAAATGTAGCTGCTATTTTCTCCTCCCTGTGAGTCGGGGTAGATGTAGGTGTGAAAGCGCAAGGGTTGTCCAGGCTGTCCTTTATCCTGGCCCCTCCACGTCCCCCCTCCATGCCCAAGTGACACGGGACAGCACATCCACATGGAGGGGAGGATGGACTGGCCACTTTCTTTTGGATTGTGTTCCTGGCGTGGAAACTGGGATTTAACACGTTGCACACAGAGACCCTACCTCTAGTTCTCCTCATCTACCCTTACGCGGGCACAAACAGGCCTCCTGCCCCACGCCTGCATCAGGGCTAACAGCACTGGGGATAGCAGTCCCTCATCATTCTTGGGCTACTTTCTGTAGTTCCAGTCGGAGACATCCCCTCTAGCTGTGCCACCTCTTCCCTTTGGCCATGCCCTCCTGATTGCACGCCAGACTCCCTACTTTACCTTACCCTCTGGACCCCTCTCGGTCATTCTCATGTGGTGATTTTCCTAAAGACTGTTTTTTTTTTTCACCACAGTGTACCGTGTTTATCAAACCAAACTTATCTTGGTGGCAAACACTGACAATTTGAATTATTCATATCTTACCATTTTCTATTGCATAGCAGGTAAGAACGGGGTTGCTGGAATCAGAAGGCTGGGTTTGAAACCCAGCTCTGCCCCTGATAAGTGTGTGACCTCAGGCAATTTTCTTAGTCCCTCTGGGTCACAGTTTTCTCATCTATAAAAATGACAATAGGGTTTTTACCTTACAGGATGGTTCAAGGTGTTAAATAACTGTCTGTGGTGAGAGTTTCAGGAGATAAAAGCAGCTCATAGTTTCACAGGGTTATGTTCTTATTCTCCCAGCAAACGAAGGTCATTGCTGTCGGCCCCTGTCCGTCCCTCCCCTCCCCCCAACCCCGCTCCCCCATCTGCTCAGTCCTAGCTCTGCTGTCCTTTTCCCAATGAATAGTTCATCTTCCCATGACCTCGGGCTGATGTTGCTCAGTACAGATCCTGCGCTCACATGGTCACCCTTAGGGTCTATGTCTGGTCTGTACTACTTTATCTGGGGACTGTTAGACTTGCTACTTGCATTTTGTCTTCTCGCAGACATGGTCAGTGCTGCATTCCAGCACTTAGAGTTAAGCTCATGGTTAGTATCTTCATTAAGAACTGAATACTAAGCATTACACTTAGCTAATTAACGGGAAAAACTGGCATTTTTTTCTATAAGTTGAACTGCATTTTTAAAGATTACTAGCAAGTAGGGTTAATGGCCACATATCTGCTGTCACTTTTGGGACTCATGTAACACAAATCTAGCCTATTCACTCAAAGGAAAACAAACATCTGGTGCCGACTTCTCAATCTGGCTCTTTGGTCAGGGTTCCTGGAATGTGCAGATAGGAAGAGATGCTTTATGGGTGCTTGGGAAGGCATCTTCACCTTTACAGAAGAGAGGAAAGCAGTAGGTCGTCTTGGGTGGGACTGGAAGGCCACCCTCGTGGTGTAGAGCTGCACACCGAGAGCCGGCTATGCTCTATCGGGAGCCCAGCGCGGCTCTGCTCTCCGCCAGGCAGAGACCCAGGAGTGACCTCCCATTGTAGAGCATAGGAAAATGTTCCCGATGTTCTTAACCATCAGTCTGGCGGCAGCTGTTTGAAAAGAAGAGGGGAAAACTTGACCCAAAGCATCAAGGCCACTCACCTTTCCCCGTACTAGAAAGGGACAGAGTTTGATCCATAGCAAGGGTGTGTTTAAGCGGGAGATTCCCAGGGGCATCTGGTGACTCTGGATGCTGACTGATCTTGTCTTCAGCCAGGGCTTGCTTGATGAGAATCCCCAAAGAAAGCACCTATTCCCTGCACCCACTGCTATTTTTGTTTCTTCAAATTCTGAGTTTCCACGTACCCGACATTTCAGTCTCCTCTGTTTTTGGGACTGCTGCAAACACCCTCTTAACCCAACTACCTCTTCCTGGAGAACAGTCTCTTCTAGAGAATAGGGAAAGACAGTGTATCACAGTTCTGAATGTGCTTCTCTCTTCTTTTTTGTATTTTTCTCATTATATAGAATGAACTGGGGTGAGTTTTATGGGGGAACAGTACGTCATATACACAGAAGGCAGTAACACTGTCTCTTCTGTTCATTAGTTCTTGCTTTTTAATCGATGTTAGAATTCTCTGCTCGTGAAACTACTCTTCCTGTTAAATTGTCCCAAACTGTTTGGTGAAACTTTTAGGCATAAGGACTCTGGCCTCTTCCCTGCATCTTTCTTTTTAAACTTCACACCTTTCTTCTGCTTGAATCACGACAATATCTATCTCCTTTATTCCCCTGCCTCCTGGTATACATGCAGTGAGTGTTCTTCTGCTTGGCCCCTGCCTGTTTCTGACTCCCTTATCTGGCCCAGGCCCATCCTCCCTTCTGCCTCTATAAACCCGATCTGCCTGTCAAAGTTCATCTCTGATGTGGGACACTTTCTTGAACCACCCGGGTCCATCCAGATGCAGCTGTCTCTTCTCTGAATTGTCACTGACCTTATTATTTATAATAATTATATACTCATAGTAATAGTGCCTTGCATTTGGACAGCTCTTTGCATTATTTCATCCTAGGGCGGGAATTAGGGTGAAGACAGTGAAATGCGAATTTCCAGGGTCATGCAAGTGCTGGGTTGGAGTCTGCCTTTATGTAAAATGTTGATATTTTGTTTACTGTGAATTTTTTGGGGGGGGTGTTCATTTTCATTTTTTTAAAAGATTTTATTTATTTATTTGACAGAGAGAGAGAGATCACAAGCAGGCAGAGAGGCAGGCAGAGAGAGGGGGGAGCAGGCTCCCTGCTGAGCAGAGAGCCCGATGCGGGGCTCTATCCCAGGACCCTGAGATCATGACCTCAGCTGAAGGCAGAGGCTTTAACCCACTGAGCCACCCAGGCGCCCCTCATTTTCATTTCTAAACCTTATTGCCTCAAGATAGTATTTGTCTCGATTCCTGAGTTTTTTGGTGCCCTCTTGAATTTTGCCCTTGAGGCAAGCACCTTACCTGCTAGGGTGCTGGTCCCACCCCTAGTCACTGAGTCTTATAACAGTGCTGTGAAGGGTGTGTAGGGTACCACGGGCCCATTTCACACAGAACCAACTCCTCTCTCACACTAGAGTCCTAGTTTATTTATTTATTTATTTATTTATTTATTTATTTATTTATTTATTTGACAGAGAGAGAGATCACAAGTAGGCAGAGAGGCAGGCAGAGGGAGAGGGGGAAGCAGGCTCCCCGCCGAGCAGAGAGCCCGATGAGAGGCTCCATCCCAGGACCTTGAGATCATGACCTGAGCCGAAGGCAGAGGCTTTAACCCACTGAGCCACCCAGGTGCCCCTAGAGTCCTAGTTTTGTGGGGCAGCTTTGTGGGGGGCAATTCACACTCCTCCAGCCCTTTTGGGTCAGCATCTTGAGGTATCTGTTGACGAGTTTAGTTCAAGGTGCAGCAGTGGGATTGGGAGAAGTTGCCTGTTCGGCCATGAGGCCATGAACTTTACAAAGCCCCGTCCCTGCCTGTAGACCCCACTGCACACACAGGGAGGGGATTTTCTCTGCTTCAAAGGTTTAGTGCTCATTTGACAAAACAGTCATGAGGGATGTCTGCGAGAGAAGGGTTTGACTGAAGAAAGAAGAGTCGAGGGCCCCGAGGGGGCTCAGAGATTGGTTGGGTCCCTGCAGCTTCTGTGTCAAGCAAGCAGGAACAAGCTCCTTAAGCAGAGGCTAATATTTCCATAAAAGAACATACACTATTGATTCCGGAACGACTTTAACCTTTGAAGGTTTGCTGCACAGTCATGTGGCACTGGGATGAACTTTTTAGAGCCACAAATAAAAGTGTATATACTTGAAAGCATTGACACTTTTTTTTTAAACATTTATTTACCTATTTGGGAGGGAGACTGAATGCAAGCGGCGGGCGGGGAAGAGCAGAGGGAGAGGGAAAAGCAGACCCCACGCTGAGATTATGACCTGAGCCAAAACCAAGAGCCAGACGCTCAACCAACTCCACGCAAGTGCCCCCAAAGTATCCACTCTTTTTTATTTAATTTTTTACTTTTAAAAATTTAAATTCAATTAGCCAACATACAGTAATGGATCATTAGTTTTTGGTGTAGCATTGAATGATTCATTAATCATGTAACACCTGTTGCTCATCACATTACATGCCCTCCTTAATGTGCATCCCTTAGTCACCCCATCCCCCATCCCCCTCCCTTCTGTAACCCTTAGTTTGTTTTCCAGAGTCCAGAGTCTCTCACGGTTTGTCTCTTTCTCTGATTTCTTCAATTCAGTTTTCCTCCCCTACCCTCTGGTCCTCTGTGTTATTCCTTATGCTCCACATATGAGTGAAATCGTATGATAATTGCCTTTCTCTGATTGACTTATTTCACTCAGCATAATCCCCTCCATTTCCACCCATGTGGATGTGAATGGTAGGTATTCATCCTTTCTGATGGCTGAGTAATATTCCATTGTATATATAGACCACATCTTTATCCACCCAAAGCATCTGCTCTTGAAATACAAATGTGACAGTGTGTGGTATGTGACTTTAGAATGTGGTTCTGTTGGATTTGGTGTGATTCAGGTTGGCTCATGGCTGGGCTCTTATCCTACCAGGTTGTAAAGACTTCTTGTGTCATCTCACTGCATGTGTGTGTGGGGGAGACTTGGAGGAAGCTAAGGGGAGAGTGAGGGGGTCCCTGTATGCTCTTCCTTTGTTAGTGGGGTCATTCTGCCTGTTTTAGGATTAGAGACAGATCTTGGATCAGGATTATTACCTTGACAGAATAAGATAAAGAAGGCACATGAGAATTATTCAGCAATAAAAAGAAATGAGCCATCCAGCCAGGAAGAGACATGGGGAACCTTAACTGCATATTACTAAATGAAAGAAGCCGGTTTGAAAAGGCTACATACCGTGTGAATCCAACTCTGTGACATGCTGGAAAAGGCAAATCTATGGAGATAGTGAAAAGATCAGTGGTTGCCAGGGGCTAAAGGGGAGAGAGAGAGGAACAGTCGGAGCCCAGAGGATTTTTAGGGCAGTGAGAATACTGTGTGATGTGGTGGTGGGCACATGTCATTACACATTTGTCTAACCTCATAGGATGTACAACACCAAGGGGGAACCCTGATGTAAACTGTGGACTTTAGTTGATAATAATGTATCAATATTGGCTTATCAACAGTGTTACAATTTTTTTTTTTAAGAGAGGAAGTAGGTGGGGCAGAGGGAGAGGGAAAGAGAATCCTAAACAGACTCCCTACTAAGCAGGGAGCCTGATATGAAGCTTGATCTCAGGACCCTGAGACCATGACTTGAGCTGAAATTAAGAGTTGGATGCTTAACTGACTGAGCCCCCAGGTGCCCCATTGTTACAATTGTAACAAATAGGCCACACTGAGGCAAGATGTTAACAGGGAAACTGTGGTAGAGAGCAAGGTGGTATAGAGGAATTCTCTGTACTTTTTGCTCAGGTTTTCTGTGGATCTAAAACTGTTCTAAAACCATACTGATTGATTAAAAAGAACGAGGTAATTGGGGGAAAGTGGAGGGGAAGATGAACCATGAGAGACTGTGGACTCTGAGCAACAAACTGAGGGTTTTGGAGGGGAGGGGGTGTGGGTTGGGCGAGCCTGGTGGTGGGCATTGAGGTGGGTATTGCACGGATTGCATGGAGCGCTAGGTGTGGTGCATGAACAATGAACCTTGGAACACTGAAAAAATAAAATTGAATTAAAAAAAAGAAAGGAAGGATGTAGTGTGGATACATAATGTCATTTTATTTCTCAGTAAAGTTGTATTTTCCTAAAAAAAAAAAAAAAAAAAGGACGAAAGAGACCAAAAAAGAAGTAAGAGAGGATGAAAAAAGTAAGGCTGTCTCACCTTCCAACAAAGGTCTTAGTTCTAGGGTGCCGTTTAGGAAGGGACAATCCTATGGGGGCATGTTGGGGCACGGTTCCTTCATGCATTGGTCTGTCTCATACACAACCGGGCTTAGAACAGCCCATTTTTTTCCAACCTACCAGCCACCCTGCATTTAGTCAAGTGGAGTTTTCAAGATTGTGGGTGATGGAAATTTCTTGACATGGCAAGTGTTCTAGGGATGTCGAGTTTGAGCCCTCTCTTTTGCAGAGTATCTGAGCTGTCTCGATTACATGACAAATATTTTCACGCACAAGCATCATCCAAACCTCAGCAGAGGCTGGGTGCGGAGGCAGACGGGGAAGTGTTCTCAGAGCCTGGAAGTGTTAGGTTTAGAAAGAAGGAAAGTGTTTTTACTTTCTTGACACAGGAGCCCTGGGAGGTCAGAGCAGGAATTTACTCAAGAGAAGGGGAAAACTCATACTTACAGAGGGGCCAATGTTGCCCTAATGATGATTGTGGGGTGGAACATGGTAAGAGTGCCATCCACCAAAGTTTTCCATGAGCCAGGCATCAGTCTAAGCCCTTTATAAGCACAAACTTACTTCATTACGATAGCAACAGAGGTGGAGTCTACCATTATTCCAATGTACAGATTGGAAAACTGATACTAGAAAGATTAGTCACTTGCATGTGATTGCACCATCAGTAAGAAGAGAAACAGAGTTCAAATCCAGTCTTCCAGCTCAAGACTCTGTGGACTTTGCCCAACCACGTTGGTTGAGCCTAGCACTGCCTAGCCTACAGTGGCAGAGAGCAAATGGTTTCTGTCTGGAAACACCTACCTATGCGATACATAATACAAACATTCGCCCTGCTGTAATCCGAATAGTGCCTCCTGAAGATGTGTATATCCTAATTCCCAAAGCCTGTGTATACGTGATCTTGCTTGGCAAAAGGGACTTTGCATATAAGTAAGTTAAGGACCTTGAGATGGGAAGATTATATTGAATTATTGGGTGGGCCTAATGTAATCACAAAGGTCAGTGAGGAAGAGGATTAAAGTCAGAAAGAGGGCAGAAGTCAGAATGCACCAAGGCTATGGAATGCCGACAGCCTCTACAAACCAGAAGAGATGAGGAGAAGGATTTCCCCTGAGAGCCCCCAGAAGGAGGCAGCCCTGCTGACACCTTGATTTGAGGACTTCTGACCTTTAGAACTATAAGAAACTAAATCTTTGTTGCTTCAAACCACAGATAACTTGTCCCAGGAGTGATAGGAAATTGATACACATCCATAATACAGTAGTCCCCCTTTATCTGCAGGAGATACTTTTCAAGACCCCCTGTGGATGTCTGAAATCATGAATAGCTCTAAATACATACAATGTTTTTTTTCTATACATAAGTGCCTACGATAAAATCAAAGTTATATATTTGGCATATTAAGAGATTAACAACTAATAAAAAATAGAACAGTTTTAATTACTGTACAAAATGTTATGTGAATGTGGTCTCTTTCTCAAAATATCTTATTTTCTAAAAGATTTTATTTACTTGAGAAAGTGAGAATGAGGGAGAGCGAGAGAGGGGAGCAGGGGTAGGGCAGAAAAAAACTCCCTGCTGAGCAGCTCAAACTATCTTATTGCATCGTAATTGCCCTTCTTGTGAGGATGGGAGATGATAAGATGCCTATGTGATGAGATGAAGGGAGGTGAATGACATGAGCATGTAACCTAATGTAAGGCTGCTGTTGACCTGATGACACATCAGAGGGAGGATCTTCTTTTTTTTCCCCCCCAAATATGTTTATTTTTTCAGTGTTACAAGATTCATTGTTCATGCACCACACCCAGTGGTCCATGCAATACGTGCCCTCCTCAACACCCACCACCAGGCTCGCCCAACCCCCCACCCCCTCCCCTCCAAAACCCTCAGTTTGTTGCTCAGAGTCCACAGTCTCTCATGGTTCATCTCCCCCTCTGATTTCCCCCCATTCACCCTTCCTTTCCTTCTCACAATGCCCTCCGTGTTTTTCTTTATGCTCAGCACGTTAGTGAGACCATAAGGTAACAGGCTCTCTTGGCTTGACTTATTTCACTCCGCGTAATCTCTTCCAGTCCCGTCCATGTTGATACAAATGATACAAAAGTTGGATATTCGTCCTTTCTCATGGAGGCATAATATTGAGAGTGTGGAGAAAGGGGAACCCTCTTATACCGTTGGTGGGATTGCAAGCTGGTGCAGCCACTTTGGAAAACAGTGTGGAGATTCCTCAAGAAATTAAAAATAGAGCTACCCTATGACCCTGCAATTGCACTACTGGGTATTTACCCCAAAGAAGCAGATGCATTGCAAAGAAGGGCCACATGTACCCCAATGTTCATAGCAGCAATGGCCACAATCGCCAAACTGTGGAAAGAACCAAAAAGCCCTTCAACAGATGAATGGATAAAGAAGATATGGTCTATATATAAAGAGGGAGGATCTTCTACTTCAAGACTGAGATTGACTGAGGGCAATGGAAAGCTCAGAAAGTGAAACTGGATGGGACTGGAGGAGATTATGCGGAGTGAAATAAGTCAAGCCAAAAAAGTTGATTATCATATGATTTCACTTATGTGTGGAGCACAAGGAATAACAGGGAGGACAATAAGAGAAGGAAAGGAAAAGTGAATTGGGGCAAATTGGACGGGGAGATGAACCATGAGAGACTGTGGACTCTGAGCAACAAACTGAGGGTTTTGGAGGGGAGGGCGTGGGGGGTTGGGTGAGCCTGGTGGTGGGTATTGAGGAGGGCATGGATTGCATGGAGCACTGGGCGTTATATGTAAACAATGAATCTTGGAACACTGCATCAAAATCTAATGATGTATTTTATGGTGACTAACATAACACAATAATAAATAAAAGAAAGTGAAACTGTGGATGGGGAGGGACTGTGGTGCACGCGCGCACGCACGCACACACACACACACACACACACACACACATTTAGGGCTGTGCTTGCTGACTGACTCTCAGCCTTTTTGTCATCCTCTCAAGCGCTGGATCTCAAGGCGGGCCTCTGTCATGCCCATGACTCTCTCCCCTGCTCCCCAGGGGCCCTCATTTGGACCTAGTTTAAATGATAAATGATACGGTTGCCCCATCTCAATCCACCTCTTGGTTGCCTGCCTGTGACTTCATCCCTGAACATTTTAAATTCTAGGTGTCTTCCTCCCGCCTAGGAGCACACCCAGCACACCCCAGATACCACCTCCTTGAATCATGGGTTCATCCAAAAAAAAACTGTCAAGCCCAACATCTTAATTTTATGGAGGAAGACACTGGGTTCTACAGAAGTTAAGAGGGAACTGCTCAAGGTCACATGAAGTCAGTGCCAAAGCTGTGCCTTGAGCTCAGGGATGCTGCAGTGATGCTTCTGGGAGAGGAACCTTTCCCAGTGATCAACAGAGCTCAGTGCACACTGAGTGGGGGTTGACCCAACAAGACCCAACAGGGAAGAAGCTTATGTGTCAAACATCTGTGTAACCTGCCAGGCCTGATGCCTGAGCATGTGGAGTTGCTGGTCTCTTGACTAAAGGTATTTTTTCCCTGGTCAATAATTTTTGCTATTGTCATGGACTGAATGTTTATGTCTCCTCCTCTCCCCCCCAATCCATATATTAAAACCCTAACCTCCAGTGTGACTGTATTTGGAGATGGGGCCTCTGAGGAAATAATGAAGGTTAGAAGAGGTCATAAGGGTGGGACCTTTATCCTGTAGGATGAGTGTCTTTATAAGAAGAGCTACAGAGAGCTCTCTCTCTCCTGACCCACATGTACCCAGGAGAGACCACGTGAGCACATAGCAAGAAGGTAGCTATCTGCAAAGCAGGAAGACGGATCGCATCAGAAATGGAGTCAGCCAGCACCTTGATCTTGGACTTGAAACCTCTAGAAAGCTGAGAAATAAATGCCAGTTGTCTAAGCCTTCTGCTGTGGATTTTTGCTAGGGTAGTGTGAGCAGACTGCTGCAGCAGCCTCCCTTGGAGTCCGCCTCTCCCCAGCCTTTATGCCCTCCGTGCGTGCCTCCTTCCTTTCCAGCTTTCTCTTGACATCCCACTCAGAACTCTGCTTCCAAAAGTAACTCTTCACCACTGACAAAGAGGGCACTGATGTGTTCAAACCGTGGCCTGGCCCGCACTGCTCCTGCTGATCATCAGTGGTTTCCCAGCCCAGAGCCATTGTTCCCAGCTCCACGTGCTGAAAATCCCACCACTGTGAAGACCTGCTGGAAGTCTGTTTTATGCACGGCCCTTCCCATCCTCAGCTAGACCCATCCCTCTGCCTCTGATGCTAGAGACGTTTGGGCTTCCCAACTGCCATGTGCAGAGTGATGAAGAGGGTCCCCCACCTTCATGTCTACCTAGAACCCCAGAATGTGACCTAATGGAACTAGGGTCTTTGCAGATATAATTAAATTAAAGATCTTGAGATGAGGTCATCCTGGACTTAGGTTGAATCCTAAACTGTCCTTGTAAGAAGAGAAAGGCTTTCAGAAACAGGGAAGAAGCTGTTTGAGGACAGATGCAGAGATTGGAGGGATGTGGTCAGAAGCCAAGAACACCAGGAGCCACCAGAGACTGGAAGAGGCAGGAACGATTCTCCCCTAGAGACCTCAGAGGGAGTACGACCCTGTTAACAACTTGATTACAGACTTCTGGCTTCCAGAGTTGGGAGAGGATACATTTCTGTTGTTTTCAGCCCCCGAGTTTGTAGGGATTTATTGCAGCAGCTCCGGGAAGCTAATACCTCATGCATCCCGGGTATGTGATTTCATACCTGCCGGTCAGGCTAAGTGCCCCATTCTTGTTAGCGCAGGGCCATCCCTAGCATCTCAGCACCCAGTATGCTTGCAAACTGTTACATTGTGCTGCATCCCAGTGGATGTCCTCTGGTTGCGGTCACTGGTTCTGCTCCTCGGAGGTCCAGGGGCTGAGTCTGTGTTTCTCAGCACAGAGCATGCCCGCCCAGCTCCAAGGACGTGTGAATTGCTGGCAGAGCTGGATGTTAAGATTCTCAACCAGCACCCCAGTTTCTCCATCTGCTTGTTATGACTCGTCTCTTAGGAATGTTCTCAGAATTCTCATAAAATGGTTCTTTTGGGTGAATTCAGTATTTTCCTCCAGAAACTCACTGTAGGTTTGTAAGGTCTTCTAAGCCTCAGCCATCAAGGCAACGTGTGATTCTGAGCATTGTTTGGGACTATCCTATGGATATACTCCTAAGCACCCTCAGACTCATGTCTGGCCCCTTCTGAGGGCAGGTATTTTGTAAACAGGAGCAAAGGAAGCACTTCCTTAGACCACAGAGCTGCCCTGAGATTGTTGATTGTGTCCTGGAGGCCTTAAGGGGCACTGTTAGAGGCTGAGACCTAGGATGGGGACCTGTGGTAGGAGCAAGTGGATTCAGGTTATCATTGTTAGTGTGACTCTGTATGCACCCAAGAGTCAGGAGGACCAGGAAAACAGATTACAAGTGAGTTCTGAGCATTATAGAGAATGTTTAAAAGGGCTGAAAAGGGCATTTTAGACTAGCACTGTGTACGCCAAGGAAAATTTACATTATTCGACATAAATAAACCCCTCGGCAGTTTCCAAAGATCCGCTGTTGTACTCCCATAACTAATAGGCATCCATATCTTAACATCAGGGAATGACAGTACAGGGGAATTGGTATATCTCAGTGCAATGGGTTTTCGCCATTGTTTCATTTTGTTTCTGTGTTGCTGACACAGGAAAGCATGTGCATTAGTCAGGATGTACTATTAACAAATAAAAACATCTATCGTTGTTGAGTGCTTACACTAGAGGGTAGAAAGGCAATGTGCAAAGTGCCTTATATGTTTGTCCTAGTCAGCTTGGGCTGCTCTAACAAAATACCATACCGTGGGACTTAAACAATAGACATTTATTTCTTAGAGTTCTGGAGGCTGGGAAATCTAAGGTCAAGGGCTGGCAGATTTGGTTCTTGGTGAGAACTCTGTTCCTGACTTGTATACTGCTGCCTTCTCGCTGTGGTCTCACTGGTGTCTCTTCCTCTTCCAGTAGAAGCACTAATCCCATCTTGGGGGCTCCACTGTCATGACCCCATCTAAAAGTAATCACCTCTGAAAGGCTCCACCTCTCACTACCATCACATTGGGGACCAGGGCCGAGCAATAGGCCAATAGGCATGAGTGCAGCTCTCCAAGCTGTGGGAGCCTTCAGGGTCACATGCACAACCTGGATCCATTTCTCTCATTTCCACTTCCATTTCTCTCATTTCTCGTCATTTCCACTTGGCTAACTCCACCTGTTTCTAGTGTGGAGGAAAACTAGAGTGAGCTTGAGTGGAGTTTGATTCTTGGATCTGCCTCTCATTAGCGCTATGGCCCCGGACATCTTATCTAATTTCTTTGCGGTGCAGTCTCTTTATTTTAAAATTGGACTATTGAGACGGCTAGCCATTGCAAAATGGTCAAAGCACCCAACACGGACCTTGGCAGATGAAAGGAACTCAGTAAATGATGGGTAAAAATTTTAGCTATGGTTGTTGACCATTACTTTCTCTGCTTAGATTTAATTTCTCTGAATAGATAGTAAGTTTCTTAAAAGCAGAGTTTCCCTCAGAGCACCTTATAGGGATTGCTTTGCACATAGTAGGACACAATAAATATATTCTCTGAGTCATGGTTGATGTACTTAAAAAACAATTCTGGTCTTGGTTGATCTGGCTTCTGGTTTTTTTTTTTTTCTTTTTTGTCTTCGACCTTGAATCCAGGCCAGCATCTTGGGGAATAGTTCATAAAACAACAAATGAACAAGAGTTTAGATCTCACATATCTCCCACTGTCTTTGTATGAAACTAAATGCCTAAAGCTGCATAAAAACTTGCCCGGGAGCCTGTATGGGAAGAGCTGAGCCTGGAAGGAGTTTGGGGTGGAGGGCCGTTGGCTAGCAAACAGCTTCATGTTCTGCATGGATCCCTGCCTCCCTCCGTGCAGGATTCCCACGTCCTGCTTGTTGGGAGGCAGAATCGGGGCCTGCTTATCCTTCCCCTAGTGGGGATTCTGAACAGCATGCTGGCTGTTTTCACATCAGGGAATATGAAAGAATGTCAAGAAACTTCACTTCTGAAATAAGGACATGATCTCGGACAGCTTTCTCCTTTCTGAGCCACATATGTGGAGCTTTCCATGCAGCCTATCCTAGAGGATAGGTATGCTGGTCTGTCTTGGAATCCCCAAATACATGAACACATTTGTTCGGGAACTTGCAGTGAATTTTAATGAACACAGTTATGCTGGGAATAAAATAAACAAGGTGATGCCTGATGCTCATGGGAATCCGATACTGATTATTTTTGAAAGCATAAGGGAATTGGCCTACCAAAAAAAAAAAAAATTAGCATACTACTCTGAAATGAAATGAGAAAGAACTGGCAGAAGAACTATGAGGAATATTAATTAAAGTTATAGGTTTGAGCCTCATCACGGAAAGGGCAGAAATGTTTTCCTTAAGGTCACAGGTCCATCAGCAGTGCCTTTAATTAAGAATGATGGGGTTGGAGCCTCTGTCCCCTTTACCTCCCTGTCTTCACCATCCCCGGTGGAGAGATTTCTTTTTGCAGGTCTTCGGCAGAAAGCTAATGTGATTGTGGTCTGCCTTTCACATTTCTCAAGCACTAATCTTGTGCAGACATGAGGAGAAAGATCTGCTATTGCTCAAGGCAGTTGTTCATGCAGTTTTAATACCATTCAGTGCTTATTGATCGCTTAATGAAGTTGCTCGTGGATTTCCAGTTTTCCTCCAGAGCCCTGCATTAATTTTAGACAAATAATATTCATCAAAGTGCTTGTCATTTTTGCTTTGATGGAAGGTGAATACACGAAGATCTAACAGACTTGGGCCCAATTCCAGTAGCTAGTTATGGAATGTGGAACTTCTTTTTTATTTTATTTGATATGGTGTAGAATGTTCACTTAAATTTGCTTTGGGAGTTGTTACTAACATAGTTCAACAACAGACTGAGTTGGAGCAACCTTCTTTCTCTTACTCTACATTTGTTCAGCAGACATCGTCTTCTTTTTTTTTTTTTTTCAAGTAGGCTCCATACCCAGCATGGAGCCCAATGTGGGGTTTGATCTCTGCAATGCGACTTGGCAGCTTTGTCCAGTAGCGACTGGTGTCTGCTTGCCCACCCTCTGAATCTGGGATGACCCTGTGATTTGCTTGGGCCAATCAAATGTGACAGAAGTGAAGGGGTGCCAGTTCTCTTCCTCTGCAGACACTTGCCCAGGTGTACGCAAATCAGCCCAGGCTAGCCTCCTGGAGCAAGGGAGACCATGTGAAGCAGAGACAAGCCATCTCAGGCAGCCTCAGCCAACTTTAGAGCAGACCTAGACACATGTGTAAGTCCTTCCAAGACTGGAAGAATCACGTAGAGGAGCCCAACTTACATTGCCAAGCCATGGGACTATCCATTTTGGGGGGATTTTTTTTTAATATAGTAAAAGCTACTATAGTCTCTAATAAAGGTTCTTCTGTTCATCAAGAACTCCTTAAAGACAAAAATGACTCTCATCATAGACTCATCATCAAAAAGACTGAAATTCTTCTGGAAGACTGTTTCACAGTCTCAAGAAAGTCATGGTGAACAGTTTCATCAACCTTAGTTTGTTGCATATGCCCCCAATTCCAGCTGGTTCTTCTCCAAGAACCCCTCTCTCACTTGTGAGACTTCTTTCAACTGCGAATGACCTTGGGACATAAATGGAAGAGAGTCAAAGAATTGTTTCCTGAAAACAGAACATGTTTTTTGTACTCCTTTCCTCCTTCCTATCTGAAATGCAATGCCTAGACTATGGCAACCACTACCCGCCCCCCCCCCCAAATTATTGTGTCCCTCTCATAATTCATATGTTCCATTTTTAAACCCCAATGTGACTGTATTTGCAGATAGGACTTTTAGGAGTTAATTAAGGTGAAACAAAGTCA
The DNA here is from genome assembly GCA_028646535.1 of Procyon lotor. Lineage (NCBI taxonomy): Eukaryota > Metazoa > Chordata > Mammalia > Carnivora > Procyonidae > Procyon > Procyon lotor. The sequence continues at coordinate 179,376,559 of CM053603.1, forward strand.
CAGGATGGGGGTCCTAATCTGATAGGATTACAAGAAGAGGAAGAGAGAGACATTTCTGTCTTTCTCTGCATGAGTACGCACTGAGAAAAGGCCATGAAAAGAAGGCAGCTGTCTATGAATCAGGAAGAGAGCCCTTCCCAGAGCCCAATCATGTTCATTTTGGACCTGCAGCTTCCAGAAAAGAAATTCCTGTTGTTTAAGCTACCAGTCTATGGTATTTTGTTAGGGCAGTGGGAGCAGACCCAGACACTCCTGAAATGAGAAACTTGAGGATGTAAGTCTAGCTTACTAAGGTTGGCAAAGATGAAAGGAAGAATCTAGGCCTTTGCATGGCATCTTTGGATGGCTGGATCAATAATCACTCCCACCACCAATTTCATATTATGTGAGAAAAGCATACTCCTTCCTATGGTATCTGTCTACCGTCCACAGGCTTCTCCATTATTTGCAGCCCAAAGCATTCCTAAATGATGCAGGTAGATATAAGTCTCCTCTGGTTCAGAGCTTTGAATGTATTGGGTCCCTTTGGGCACACATCCATTGGTCTATGGTCAGAGTGGAGACTAACAGCTCTAGAGAGTGGGATAGCCCTCATGAACTCAAAGACCACTGCAGATCTGAACGTGTGGTGATGGGGTTGGGGAAGGGCTGGAGGTCAGTTCAGGGTGGAGAGGACCATCCTGAGATCCTGGTGAGTCTGACATAGACTAAAGTCTAGTCTCCATGGCGACCAGTCTCATCTTCCCAAATCGGATTACTGCACCTGGGATCAGTGTATCTCTTTGTGGCTTCTTGGGGCATGGGTCGTGACTTCTTGAGTTGTGACTAACAGACATGCCCTCTTCAGCTCTGACTGCATCAGGAAGAAGATATGAATTCCTAGGATGCTCTCATCAAAGGAAGATGAAGGGAAATGACGGAAGCAGCAAAAAACGGTGGGGCCTGTTTTGTCACTTAATGTCGCACAAAACTGAAATACAATCCTGAGCACCTTCTCCTATGGGCGCCCTCTTTCTGCCAGGCAGTGTCACTGAATATTTTATATGTTTCTCTTATTGAGTTTTCGAAGTAGCCTTGTGCTCCTGGAAGTTATGATCCCCACTGAAGCTTAAAGGGATTACATTCCTTGTCCAAGGTTGGGCATCCTCAGGTGGCAGAGTCAGGATTAAAACGTCTAGCGTCTTCACAGTACATAGGTTGGATGACGAAATCAAGCGATTTGGAACCCACGTGGATTTCTGATACCTGCAGGTGACCTACATATGACAGCAGGGATTGTGGCAAGAGTAAATTTTGCCAGATCACGTCTTCATTTCCTCCCCTTTTGCAAGCACTTGGAGAAAACACTGTAAACAGGACTGGAACAGTAAGGCTAATCAAATCTAAATCACCCTCCCCCCTTCAGAGGATCATACTGGGGTTTGCTAATGTGAATCCTTTCTGTTCAAAGTTTAATGCCTCATTCAAGGGCTCCACAATTACATTTCCATTACTTCCCACTGTTTATCACAGTTGGATTGCAAAAGCCAATTTATGTTGTGATTTCTCCTTTGCTGGATCTTTGCTGTCTATTTTTAAATTTGTCTCACAATCCAATTGGGTGCCTCATCACGACGTGTTGGCTCCAAGATGCTGTTGGAGCGCCAGCCCTGAGAGGCACCTTGTCCTCCAGCCACACAGTGTCCTCTGGACCAGTCTCGAGGTCAGGGGAGGACTCTGTCTTTGAACACAGCACCAGCTCTTACCCACTCCTCCAGGGCAGTTTCTGATTAACCTTACATTAAAAGACCAAAAAAAGAGCTTTCCTTGTGCATTCTAAAATGAAGAAAAATGATAGATAGCATTATTCCCAAATGCCTCTGATCTGGGGGTTCTTGAACCGAGACTTGCCCCCAGGAAAGACAAGTGCTTGCATCATCATCTGACTATCTTCCATCACAGCACTCACGGCCCATGCTGGGGTGACTGGGGCATCGAGCAAGTGGCCGGGCTTGCTAGGGTGCTGGCAGGGACGGACATGTTGTCCTCTGAGAAGAAGAAAGGTTTCAAGAACAGCTTTAGAAATGGGCCAGCAGTCTGAACCATGGTTATTTTTTTTAAACATTTTTAAAAATTTTTATTTATTTGACAGAGTAAGAGATCACAAGTAGGAAGAGAGGCAGGCAGAGAGAGAGGGGGAAGCAGGCTCCCTGCTGAGCAGACAGCCCGATGTGGGGCTCGATCCCAGGACCCTGAGATCCTGACCTGAGCCGAAGGCAGAGGCTTTAACCCGCTGAGCCACCTAGGCGCCCCTGGACCACAGTTATTTTTATTGGCATAAATTACTTCTGATAAAAGCAGGAACCAGGGTATATAAGAGAACATGTAATTCTAGAATGGTTTTGACCATGGTTGTCTAATACTTGAGGTAGTTTTTCTTGATGGGAGATTTTATTGTCCACTTGTCTTTGCTTTTACAGTTCTCCAAGGTGACAAGCGGCCTTGCTTTCCTAATCATTGGCAAAGATCGAAGTGTTGGCTTTTGTTTTTTTGTTTTGGCCTGCTTTAAAAATGTCCTTATCTTTTGCACCTGATTTTCTTGATATGAATGGGACAGGAGCTTTTTTTTTTTTTTTAAATTTTTATTAACATATAATATATTATTTGCCCCAGGGTACATGTCTGTGAATCGTCAGGCTTACACATTTCACAGCACTTAACAGCACATACCCTCCCCAATGTCCACACCCCAGCCACCCTATCCCTACCCCCACCCCCTCCCGGGCCACCCTTAGTTCGTTTCT
>CM053603.1:179379841-179402369 GCA_028646535.1 Procyon lotor
TGACTTATTTCGCTTAGCATAATACCCTCCAGTTCCATCCACGTCGTTGCAAATGGCCAGATTTCGTTTCTCTTGATGGCTGCATAGTATTCCATTGTATATATATACCATATCTTCTTTATCCATTCATCTGTTGATGGGCATCTAGGGTCTTTCCCATAGTTTGGCTATTGTGGACAGTGCTGCTGTAAACATTCGGGTGCACGTGTCCCTTCAGATCACATTTGTATCTTTAGGGTAAATACCCAGTAGTGCGATTGCTGGATCATAGGGTAGCTCTATTTTCAACTTTTTGAGGAAACTCCATACTGTTCTCCAGAGTGGCTGTACCAGCTTGCATTCCCACCAACAGTGTAGGAGGGTTCCCCTTTCTCCGCATCCTCGCCAACGTCTGGGACAGGAGCTTTTTATTGATATCAGAGATATGTGACTTTATTCTTCAGTGGTTGAGTCATGGGATGTGCACCCTCCTGGACCAGCAGGTTCATGGGAAGATGAAACAAGGGAAGGCAGGTGGAGAAATACCTCCAGCCATGGGCACAAGCGTTGGTGCATCCATGACCACTGTCTTACTCACTGCTCTGTGGTTGGTTAATCATCCTCTGATGTAAACCCTGGGTCTCTTTGCCCAACTCTAGATGGTTTGGTTTCTGTGGTCTCAGCTCCACACTGGCAGAGCCACCACCTGCCCAGATCAATCACCAAGTTAATGATTTTTGTTTCCTTTGAACTCTGTTGTCCTTTCTGCATTCATCCCTGAAGCTTACTGTGCAAAAGACGACTGCGTCTGTCTTTGCCCATCTCTTCAAAGTGCATGGTACCAAACATTTACAAGCAGCAAATCAACCCTTTGTGCAACACCTTGGGAAGCACACAGATTCTGGAGTCTAGTATGGTAGGAAGAGCAAATGAGAGGGAATCAGTGGCTGAAATTTATTGAGCACCTACTATATGCTTAGGGTCGTCTCACTTAACCTCACATTGGGTTTAGTCATTGCTGCATTTTGTGGATGAGGAATGTGAGTCCTGGTGAGGGTAAGTAATTTCCTCCATATCTCACCAGGACACCAAAGCCAGGCTCCCCTTACTCTTCCTGCACCCTTTTATCTTCTTGACAGTGACAATGTCTGTCCCACTTCAGGGACAAGGTTACAAGAAACAATACACATGAAACATCTTCCTAAACTTTGGAGCACTCTACTAAAGCTAGTGACCATTGTCTCTGCCTGGAAATTCTCTGGTTCCTAATCACTTGGCTACTTCTGCAAAGTAGGCTGACCAGGGTCCTGTGATGTGTGAGGTCTGGCCAAAATGCAAGGTCACAAAGCCACAAGCCACTGCTCTGGTGGTGCTGTCAGCCCTGGGGAAGGGTGCCCCGTGGGGAACTTTGCTTGTCCCTTTCAGGGTTACCGGGAGTCTTATTAGGGATTAAGACCTGTCAACCCCATTAACACCTGGGAAAAGTCATTCTTTCCATTTATTAGGATGGAGTAGAATGGCTAATCCTGAGGAAGCCGGAAGGGATTTAGGGCTGAAAAATCTTCATGGTTTAGATGCTATTTCTAGAACGTTCCCTGTTAAGGAACAGCTCCTTTTCGAGGGGCTGCTTTCTCATGACTTGTCAAGCAAAGTAGGTTATTTCAATTATACATGCAGGAATAATGTAGGCTACAATGGCTATCGATAGAACCAGTAGGGCTACCCCATAAAGAAGACCACATCTGCGACACTAGGAGTCACCTTCCTCTCCCCTCCCGCTCCCACCACCCTCACCTCCACTGTGGGTTGAGAGACCTTGAGCTTCGAGGGCAGATGCCCCACAATTCAAGGCCACCACTTCCTGGGCACATCTGCTCTGGAGTGAAAGATGTGGTTAAGGGAGCAAGAGTTGCTGCAATGAAAAGGTTCTCAAGTGCCAAGCTTGCTAACAAACATGCGATGTGCATTATTACCTTTAGTTCTGGCCAGAACAACACAGGCAAGGGAGCTGTTGGTTCCAAAGGAACCTAACACTAGGGAGGTTAGGTAGTTTGCCCAACGTATTCAAGTGAGCAGTTCAAGGGCCAGGTTTTGTTTTTGTTTTTGTTTTTAAAGAAGATTTATGTGTTTATTACTTTAGAGACAGAGAGCATGCAAGTGGGGAAGGGGCAGAAAGAGAGGGAGAGAGAGAATCCCAAGCAGAATCCCAAGTGAGCAGCCTGACCTAGGCCTTGATTCCATGACCCTGAGATCATGACCTTAGCTGAAATCAAGAGTCGGACGCTCAACTGCCTGAGCCACCCAGGCACACAAGCTGGGGTTTGGACTGATCCCAGAGCCTGGGTCTTAAACATGTTGTCAAATAGCTTAGACAGGGCTGGTGTGTAATTTTCCATTTGAAGTGGGAGTTTGCTGGAAGTAAATTAATCACCTCTTTTATCATAAACAGAAGGCAGGAAATCACACACATACCATGCAAATAAAGGATAACCCATGTGTTATAAAAGAAGTTGTAGAGTTTATTATTGTTCTTCAGCTTTTTTGATGTTATCTCACAATAAGAAATATATTTTCTTCGTGACTCAGTAGACATACTCATATACGTGTGTGTGTGTGTATGTGTGTGTGTGTGTGTGGACTCAACCCAAAATTTCTATGGAATAATTTTTTCTTCTTTATCATGGACTCTACGCTGAAAGATTTTCTGTTCCTTTTTTTCTATTTCAATTTTTTTTTACAGTGCTGATTAAGTCCATTTCATCAAACTGGTTACTGTCACAGACCCTAGTTAGTGGGGCTGCATGTCTGGAGCAAACTGAGCTGGAAGTGTAGATTTTCTACTCCTTAACTGCTTGACCTTGGGAATATTTCTTAACTTCTTATGCTTCAGTTTCCTCATCTATAAACTGGACATAATAAAATAACATCCTCCCTAAAATGTTAGAACCAGTAGGCAAAATAATGCATATGACGAAGTGCTTAAACCAGACACTAGTAAAAAAAATACCTGATTAATGTTAATTATTATTTCCTAATTATCACACGTGATTTTTCAACAATGTATTTATTTTGGTAAGTTGGCTTCCATATCTGCTGTTGAACAACCTTTTAAAAAATTAATGCAGTGGGTGTCTGTTAGAAGCAATCAAATTCTGTCCACAAGTGAGTGAGAGGTCTGGTAATGATCACATCAAACCCCATTTTTCTAGGAATTAAAGACAGATATGACTGATATGACTGATATTAGGTAGGAAACAGAAGAACTAAAGTTCAAACATAACTATGTCTTGGATTCAAGGGTGTTAATAATACAGATACAAAGTCATAGACAGAAGGTTCTAAATTACACATAGTCTAAATTCTACATAAGGAAAGTGGGGGAAAAATGTAACACTTCCTACAAGAATTTCTATGAAGATAATAAAATGAAACCAAAGTATTGGCATTGTTAGGGGCAAACGTCTGTTATGTGGAAGACTATTTGTACGGAGACATTTTCCCCACAATGCCCATGAGTAAGTGAAAGGTTGTTTTATGGAACCTTTCTCATTTATGATTTATAATTTCTATAGCATGAGGTGTTGGGATGATGGAAGTTAGGACAAGGAGAGGTTAGATCAACCCTCATATTGGCTCTCTCTTCTTAAGAAGGACAAGGGAATTTCCTTGAGTTAGTCTCTTGACAAAGTGAGATCACCACACAGAGTTCAGTCAGAATTTTCTGGGGTTTAAGAAAGAAAAGAAAAAATAATTATATAATTCCTTTGGGTCCTAAATACTTTCTTGGAGTAGGTATTATTTTATTGTGCCCATTTTATAGATGAGAAAACTGTGGTGCACAGGGTAAAGGAATTTTCCTTAGACATTAAGGGACATCTTAGGTATTCTGGGATTTTTCACCATTTTATGTAGTCTGACAAAGTCTCATCCTGCCCCTTGCATTTATAAAAGATTCTATGGGAGACTGAGGTGAAGAGATGACTTTTTAAGAACAACATGGAAAAGACAGGGAATCTGTCATGACAGAACATTATGACTGGTCATCATTTTGCTTTGGGGCCAGAAAATGCAGTTTATGTTCTCCTTAAACCAAGATTGCTTCTAGATGTTTCTTCATGTCTTTTTTTGTGGACGCTGCATGGAGGTGAAAAGACTACAGTACTGCCAAGACAAATGAGCAAACCTTTCTTAGGAGCTTGGTGTACTGGAAACCAAGCAAAATTAAAGGGATATTAAAATGGATTAAGCCTGTGAATACAATGAAAGCTTGACTTCAGTGTTAAGGAGCAAGGCAGCTGGCTATTTTGGAAGTCTAAGGTGGCAAGTTCAAGGCCAGTAGCTTGACTTGAGTGGCCATAGACAGTACCAAGCTTCATGTAATTCAGAATTATGTGGTTCTTAATTCATTTTCTAGCTTCAGTTCTTTCCTATTACAAAGTGAAGTACTTGGATGAGATGGTCTCTGAGACCCCTCCTTGTTCTAATACTGAGACTTAAGGTAGTCAAAATAGGACTTTCCACACTCTCCAATCCTTAACCCTCACCCTAATCAGGTTGTTTTGGAGACCATTTGCCCACATACGGCTTTCCTTACCGTATAACCTAAGTTATCAGTCCTTTGGTTGCTGTTGGCAGTAAGTGGCCCCTCTGGATTCTCCTTTGTGCCTTTTGTAGCTATCATGCAGAAGGGTTTGGGTGTGGACTATAAAGAGTGAAACAAAGGAGATTCCTTCTGTAATCATGACAATCTGTAGAACCCACTATCTGGAGTGAATTGACAATAGAATACTGGGTTTCAGAGTAAAAAATTTTTATGGTTGCATTTCCATGACATAATTATTTTTTTTTTAAGGATTCTATTTATTTATTTATTTATTTATTTATTTATTTATTTATTTATTTGACAGAGAGAGAGAGAGAGATATCACAAGCAGGAAGAGGCAGGCAGAGAGAGAAGGGGAAGCAGGCTCCCTGCTGAGCAGAGAGCCCAATATGGGGCTTGATCCCAGGACTCTGAGATCATGACTTGAGCCGAAGGCAGAGGCTTAACCCACTGAGCCACCCAGGCGCCCCTCCATGACACAATTATAACAGCAGTAAGAACAAGATGGCAACACTATTGACTCCCTACTAATGGATATTCTCCACCTATTTTTTTTAAACCCATCTACCATCCACAACAGAGGTTGCAAGTGCCAGATACCCACTTTTCCAGCCTCCCTTACAACTAGGGGGTTGACTGTAGTTTTTGATCCTGAGAAGTCAGCAGATGACATGAGAGGAGGTAAAATGAGAGAGAAGAAGACTCTTCCTGCTCTGTCCTGCCTTTGAACCTAGTTGAGGCAGGATATGGTATGTGGAGCTGTGGTAGCCTTCTTATCTCTAAGGGGTATGAGCAGGTGGCACAGCAAGGTGGCCACTTATTCCACACTCATTCATGGACAGGGAAGACAGAGTGCAGGAAGCCCTCATTAAGCTGGGGAGAGTCCACAAGGGAATCTACTTACATAAAAGGGAGACGTTCATGCTGAATAGTGAAAAACAAAAGAAAGGTTTGGTTGTTGGGACTTTATCTTGAAAACTGAGACAAAAACTAGGAAAATAAGCTAATATTATCTTCTTTTGGGTGTGGTTTTGGTTGTAATTACAATTGTGCACAAGTTCTTAGGAAAAAAGTAAGAATTAAGTGTTGTTTTTCTTTTGGGTGATTTTTCTGGAAACACTAATCAGACATCTTTCTTCTTACACACTGAGCTTGTCAGGATAGTCATAAAGAGGGTTAGTTCTACAAAAATGTGCAGGGGCTTTATTTCCCCAAGGGCTTCTGCTGTCGTTCTCTTTGAAGGCACTTCCTTTGCCGCATTCCCCATCATTTCCTCCTCTTTAGTTGTCAAGGGCCCACTTCTATATGGTCATCAGACATCAATGACTTTTCCTGAGATCAGAGGAGACCTCAACCTGATCACTGTCAGTGACTTCACGAAACCGTGCGTCTATTGCAAGACTTCAGATTTCACTTTGTAACTCCCTTGCAATGGATTACCATACCACATCTGTGACCCAGAGAGACAGAACCTAAAGAGGATTTAATGCCATGGTTGGGGGTTGATGAGGGATAGAGAAGAGAGATAGATGTTGGCTCTAAAGGGAGAGCTGTGTGTAAGGAAGAACCAGTTGCTAGAAGTAACCAGTTCCTTGGAAGCTGTTCTTGTTTGTTATAACTACTATTTCATGACTCAATCTTTCAATTTCTCAGACTCAGATAACCAGGATCTCTTTTTATAGTATCTGGCCTCAGTTTCCTAGATATTTTGGATCAAAATGTCCTCATTTTGAAAAAAAAAGTCCCCATTTTGTTTGAGTTATTTTGCAAATATATCAGTCTCAAATTTCTGCTTCATTTATTGTTTGTAGTTTGATGCTAAATGACCATTTTCTGAGCATCCACTGTGTGCAAAGCTCTAAGACCGCTAGGATTCTAAGCAAACCCTGTGCATTTTCTCCTGGACACTGAAGAGTTCCATCCTACTCACATTCAAAGCAGCTCTCTGGTAAGCTTGGCTGTGGGTTCATCCTCAGCATTCTTCACAAGATGCACTTGTTTCTTACAACTGCAGCTGACTATGTGCAAATGTGCCCTCATCCCACAACTGCCCTGCTGTGGAAGGCCACGTGCCTGGACAGCTGATCTCCACCCTGGTTCTCTGATTCTGTTTCTGTGCACCACTGAAGGGAAGACACACACCCTTTCCCTAACCCATAGGGGTGTGTGGTCAGGACAAAGGAAATAACCTTGAACAACCCACATTTATTTGGCACTTTATCTTTAAAACTATTTTAGAATTCATGTAAATTATTTCAGAATTATTCCTTCCAGCCACCTTTTGTGGTATGAAAGATACTGTCACCACAGTGGGTTAATAAAATAATACCATGACTGTTCTCAGAGAAGGTGTGATTTGCTCAAAGTCATATGGCCTGTGAGTGGGTACAGCTGGAGCAGGCACCAAAACCCCAGTGTTTTTCATGGGCACAGAGCATGTTGAGGGCTTTGTGTGGGTTTTAGGGCCAACTACTGCCTCTAGTGAGAAGGGTCATCCAAAAGAAGGATGAGGTATCTAAGGATCTTTCATTATTTACTCATCAGATGGTCTTTTTTAATTTCCCTCCAAAGCAAGAAGCAAACTCTTTGCAGGGAAGAGTCCCCAAATCCCCTTGTGGTCAGGTCTGTGAGACTGGCAGGTTGAACAGAGGACCTCCCCAAGATGTCCATGTCAGAGTCCTGCAATGTATGAATATGTTCCTTACAGGACAAAGGAGATTTTGCAGATAGGGTTAAGTTAAGGATCTTGAGATGGGGAGGTTACCCTGGATTATCTGGATGGGGCCATTGTAATCACATAGGTTCTTAAACAGGAGAGTCAACATCACCAGAAAAAGAAGGAGGTGGTGTGTTGACCTAAGAGGTGAGGGAGATTCAAAGATGCTACACTGCTGGCTTTGAAGATGCAGAATATTGCCATAAGCCAAGAGTACAGGTGACTCTAGAAGCTAGAAAACAAAAGAAAATGGATTCTTCTCGAGAGCCTGCATGAGGAACTCAGTTAGGCCAACCCATGTTAGATTTCTGGCCACAGGGGCCACAAAAGAATGAATCTATGTTAATTTCCTATTGCTTCTGTAACAAATGACTAAAACTTAGTGGCTGAAAACAACACAAATATAAATGTTTTGCAATCATCTCACTAGAAAAAGAAACTTTCAATCATTTAGAGATTCATAGGAAACCATGGCAAGAAAGAGCTGCTCAGAAGTAAATGCACAGGAGGAAGAGACCAGGTGTCTGCAGTAGTCAAAGCAGCAATTCAACAGGGCAGCAGTGACTTCCGTGTGTAGACATCGGACTCTCCCGCCCAGAGGACAGTGGGCTCCTTTGTCCTGTGCCCACCCACTCAGACCCTTCAATCCTGACTTATTTTACCCAGGAGTGCCCACAGGACTTTCAACTCTATCAGATTCAGTAAGAATTTCAAAAACCTTTTGAATGTGGCCGAGTTTCAGGTAGGTGACTTTCTCTACTCATTGTTGTCATACCATCGGGAGCTAGTCAAGCTGCAAACCTTTGACAATGATTTTGAAAATAACATTTCTCTCTCCAGGGCCACTTGGAAGACTGGAAATGTGATGGGGAATGAAAAATCAGCCCATCACCCTGCCAGGAACTCTCCTCCTGAGTGGCCACAGAACAGCTGAGTAGACTGTGGGGCTTAATTTCTTCCTTGTAGTGCTTTCCATTGGGCGACAGTTCTGGCTGAGAATCTATGACCGCATACCCGCACGTCTCATAACGCAGCATTGGTGCTATCTTGAAATGTACCGAACAGGACAAGACATCCTTCTGCCGTCAAGATAAGTCTGTGGGATGCTGGCGCCAGAGTGGGCAGAAGATTCATGGGCTATAGTCAGTCTGCCTGGGCCACAGTCACAAAATCTGTCACCATTCCTGCCACTCTAATTGGCTGAAGTCTCTACTTAGCACAGGGCTGGACAGCATTTTGTTATGGGAATTTGTTTTTGGAGTGATTTGTAACAGAAAATCACCACTAGGGCTGATGACTCCTCCCTCAAATTGATGGAGAAGCATTGCCCCACCCCATGGCAGAAGACAAACCAGAGGCAGAGTGACAAGATGGTGGAATCCTGTAGCAAACTGAAATGAACACATGACACCTACTCTCTACTGGAAGAAATAACAATATTCTACCCACTTCTGTTTCCTTCACAGCATTTGTACTGGGTTCACCTTTTGGCTGGGTCCTCTCCATTTTAACTCCTGACCTGACTTCATGGTGGCCAGCATGGAGGGAGGAGGCGAGGCGTTAGTGAGTGAAGATGCTTCTGGGGAAAACTCTAGCTAATGTTGTCTGCACTTCATTCCAAATCTCCCTTTCTGAATTTTATCTCTGGGCTCAAAAATCTGTGTGAACAAAAATGCTCTGCACCTGATTAAAAAGCTAGGAAAGGATTTGAATAGACATTTCTCCAAAGAAGATATAAAAATTGCCCATAAGCACATGAAAAGATGCTCAACCTCATTAGTCACTAGGGAAATGCAAATCAAAACATCAGCGAGATAGCACATCACACCCACCAAGATGCATATCACCAAAAAAAGAAGGACAATAACAAGGGTTGGTGAGGATGCGGGGAAATAGGAACCTCCATTCATTGCTTGTAAGATTGTAAATGATGCAGCTGCCTGAGTAGTTCCTCAAAAAGTTAAAATATAAAGTTAACGAATGACCCAGCATCCTTCCTCCTAGGTCCCTACTGAAGAGAACAGAAGACAAATGTACACACACAAAAATTACTACATGAATATTCATAGCAGCATTATCATAATAGCCAAAGGAGAGAGACAACCAAATGTCCATCAATTGACAAATGGATAAATATGATATATTCATACAATGGAATATTATCCATCTATAAAAAGGTATGAATACGAATGAACCTTGAAAACATTATGCTAGGTAAAATAAAGCAGACACAGAAGGTCATATATTGTACAATATGATTTATATGAAATACCCATAATAGCAAATGTACAGATTTTCAGAAAATAGCTTAGTGATTGCCTGGGGAGGGGAATGTGGGATGACTGCTAACAGACACAGGGTTTCTTTTTAGGGTGATAGAATGTCCTGGAATTGGGTAGTGGTGATGATTCTGCAACTTTGTGAATATATTTTAAAAACCTCACAAAATTGTACACTTTGGAAGTGTGAATTTTATGGCATACTTCAATAAAAAATTATCTGACAAAAAAAAATCATCTCTGAGGAGTAATACCAGGGTTCCAAGGTGGTTCTATTCTTCTGCTTGAATTTTGAAAACTGTGCTATGTTAATGAAGATACGATACTTGCAGAAGGAAAATATACATTGCCAATCTGAGGTGTTGCCTCCTTCCCCTATTGGTGTTCAGTGCCAGGGGGCTTGGCCATCCGAATGTGGTTTGCTCCCTGAGACTGGTTCTCTCATGGCGAGCCCCCCCAAGGGCCTTTGTCACCACTGTATTCCCCCTTTGCTGTGGGTTAAGTTGGGTCTCTTAAAAAGATCTATCTATCTATCTATCTATCTATCTATCTATCTATCTATCTATAAATATATCCATAGATATATTTATATATCTATAAAAGATATATATATAAAAGATATATATCTATATATCTTAAAAAGATATACTCAAGTCCTAATTCCTAGGATCTGTGAACGTGACCTTATTTGGAAACAGGGTCTTTGCAGAAGTAATCAAGGTAAAATGAGGTCACCCTGGGCTAGAGTGGGCCTTCATCCATTGACTGGTGTCCTCAGAAGAACTACAGTTTGGACCCATAAACGTGCATGGAGGGAAGACAATGTGAAGACACACGGGGAGACTATCATGTGATGTGGGATGCACAGAGAAGCTGCAGTTACGAGCCACTCACTTTGTGGTGACTTTTTATGATCACCCTAGGAGACTGATATTCGCCCTGAGTGTGGAACCTCACACTCAGAGGCCCAGGCATGTCTGCCCCACATACGAGTCTTCTGCTTCCACATGAACTGTCATGGCTGAAATGCCCAGCAACCGACTGATAAAAAATGGAAATGTTACAAATGAGGGATCCAGAGAGAGAGGAAGTGGTTTCCCCTACATAGGGAGCAGAGTGGAGGACCGAGAATTCTGTTTAGATCTCTCCAACCCTTAGTCAACTAAGGAAGATGGGAAACAGAAATGAGCCAGTCATGTCTGCTATGAGTCAGGTGCTGGGGACATGGTCCAGTTTAATTCTTTACACAGTCTATGCCACAAGTATTCTTAATTGCATATCTGAGAATTAGATAATTACCATGCAAACACAGATTAGGACTCATACCCAAGATCACTTAGTAAATGGCAAAGCCAAAGCTGCACCCAGATCTTTAGGATTTCAAGGTCTTGCTTCTCCCATCTTGCTAAGTGGATCTATTGATCAGACAACTTTCAGACTTCAGGGGGACCTTTCCAGTTGATTTGGAAAATGACCAGGATCCACTCACCTTATCAAATCAAGTTTGGGAAGAAAAAAAATCAGTGACTATTTTATAGTCACTGATTATAATGATTATAAATTCACAAATATAAACATTTTCTGTGATCGGTAGAACAAAAATAATATTTTCATATGTATAGTGTATTTTAGCTCTCTTGAGAATAATAAATTGCTAAGAAAAATCCTGTGACCAGTCAGGGAAACCTTAAACTTAACTAAGGAGATTTTGTATTCAATATTTATAGGTGAAGTGGCTGACAAACATTTTGGTAAAGGCATAAAATTATTTGTAGACTATGTTGTTTAATTATTTTGGGAGTAATAAATGGAAATAACTTTTTTTTAAAGATTTATTTATTTATTTGAGAGTGTGGTTGGGGGGAGGGGCAGATGGAGAAGGCAAGAATCCTCAGTCAGACTCCTTGCTGAGCATGGAACCTGATGAAGGGCTTGATCCCAGGACCCTGATATCATGACCTGAGCTGAATTCAAGAGTCAGATGCTCAACTGACTGAGCCACCAAGGCGCCCCTGGAAATAACTTTTAATAGGATATGCAAGATGTTTTCTTTTTGGCATGATTTCTTTAAAAATAAAAATCTTTTTGGGCACCTGGGTGGCTCAGTCAGTTGGGCATTTGCCTTCAACTCAGGTCATGATCCCAGTGTCTTGTGATCAAGACCCATGTTGGACTCCCTGTTCGGTGGGGAGCCTGCTTCCCCCTCTCCCATGCTTGTGCTTGCTCTTTCTCTAATAAATAAATAAAATCTTAAAAAAAATATTTTGTTACAATTTAGAAAGGTTGTTGTTTTTCTATTTCTTTTTCCATTTTCCCACAAAATCTTTATGAGGTTTGGCTTATTTTGAGCTTGCTAACAATCTGTGGATCTGGGAACAGCTTTTAAGATCTAATGACCTATGCTTACCCCTCATGTCAGGAGCATTGAGTGTAGTTGAACTAATGTTTTATAATCTTTGAAAGAATTACTTTTATTAGAGCAATTGCTAATGTAGTTGGGGATGATTTAGTCCATTTTCCTACAGCTTTCAGAGAAATGAACATAAAACTACATGCCATAATTAAATTAAGCCAGTGAAAAGAAATGCAATAGTTTAGCCCTGGAATAAGTCTCTCAAACTTAAAAGTCACAAATATGTGACTCTGATGGCCAAGGATTGTAGGACATTCACTGGCAGCTGTCACATTTAAGAAGATGCCCACTGGACTCTCTTTTGCAAACATCTTTCTTTGTAGAATTCAGGGTAGTCAGATATTTGCTATATTAAAGATTAGCATGAGTTACGTGAATTCTTTCTTGAATTAAATAATAAACAACACCTGCCAGTGAGATGACTTTAGAGTACATTTTAATTGTCTACTGAAATTTGTGGAATTCATCTTATCATAGGGCATGGGAGCATTATGTTAAAAGTATTCATTGTAATACCATGCATGACCCCAAAAGTATTTTGGGCTAAGTATTTTGATCATGTGTTATCAAGTTAGCTTTGCCATGTAATTCTGAAGATGGGGCCAACAGATCTCAGTCTGCCTTACACAGAAGTCATGAGAAAGAATAACAACTAAAAGACAGACTGTTGGAAACTTCAGCAGAAGTCTTAGTAAGCTTTCCCATGCTCTGCTCCAGAAATACATGAATCATTCACTTTTATGAGATTGTGCCTGGTCTTCTCCTCACTTTAAAAAGACAGTGGCTAACCCATTAATGATGCAGTTGATTTTTCACTGTGTCAAAAATCAAATTAAATAATTATCATCCTATTTCGTGCCCTAGAGATCTAAGATATCAAAACAGAAAGATGAATGTTTGAAGGCTGAGATCATTCCGTTCTTCAAGCGCTTGTTGACTGAGGTTGAAAGCAGGAGCACCCGGGAAGGGAAGCCACTTGACCCCTGGGATGAGAGTCAGATAGGCAGCTACATTGGCTCTGAATGACTCATAGCCCCTGCATTCTCTTGGGCTGGCTCTCCCAAATTATCTCGGTTTCTCTCCCTTTCTCTCTCTCTTCTATCATTCTTTCTCTTAAAAAAAGACACTATGACTCCATAAAGAAGAAATTTGCTCCAATATTTTCTGCATATAAAGGTAATGCAAGTTCATTTGGAAAATGCAAGCAATTCAGAAAAACTATAAAAAGTGAAAGTCTTGGTATATCTTAGATGTGGGGTATTTATTCAACGCCTTTCCTCTTCCCTGTAGGGACACAGCTGTGCTGACATCTCAGTCCCCCTTGCAGTTAGCGAGGCCATGAAAGTAGGACGAGTGGTCCTCCTGAGGCTGACTCATTAAGAGCCTTCCTTGCAATGTTGCATAGTCTTTCTTTCCTCTCCAGCCTGACTGGAATGGAGAATTCCCTCAGAGTGACCGTGAGCTCCACACTGGAGATGGCAAAGCATAGAATGACAGGAGACTGAATTCCCTCCACAAGCCGCCAACCTTATCATTTGGACTTTAAATGAATGGAAAATAAGTTCCATTGTTTTAGATCATTACATACTTAGGTTTATTTCTTAATGCAGCTTAGCCTATCCTACCCTGACCAGCACAATATCTTACTAGCAGAGATAACAATGTAATGTTTTAGTAAATATAATTCCAGATGTATCTTTATGAATAATATCAATGGGTGTACATGAATATTTACACGTGTGCACACACACACACACACACACACACAGATGCATGTGTACACTTTTTTTTCCTAGTAGGATCACACTATACATGATACTTTGTTCACTCAAGTGTATCTGGTGTGGATATTTCCATATATTGTGATCATTAATATGTACCACCCTTATAAAGGGCTTCATGCTATTCTGTTGAATGATTATATCACATTAAAGAAATTACTTTTCACTAATGGAAATTTAGTCTGTTTCCAAATTTTCATTACTATAAACAAACTTGAGATGAGCAACCTCGTACATACCTCTTTGTGCAATTGTCAAATTATAACTTGAGGATAAAGTGTGGGAAGGAGAATTTTGAGAGCAAAATTTGATCCACACTACCCAAGCTGCTCTCCAAAGGTTAGGATAATCCACTTGCCATCTAACAGGTAATGAAAATCATGTGTTTTCCCCACTTCCATCCACTGGGGATTGTTAAACTTAAGAATCTTGGCCCATTTGTATTATGCTAGGCAAAATAAGTCAGTCAGAGAAAGACAAATGCCATATGATCTCACTCATATGTGGAATTCAAGAAACAAAACAGATGAACATAGGAGAAGGGAAGAAAGAATAAAATAAGATAAAAACAGACAGGGAGGCAAACCATAAGAGACTCTTAACTCTAGGAAATAAACTGAGGGTTGCTGGAAGGGAGGTGGGTGGGGGAAGGGGTAAGTGAGGGATGGGCATTAAGGGGGGCTTGGTGGGGGCATTGGTAGAATGAGTACTGGGTATTATTTGCAACTGATGAATCACTAAATTCTATCCCTGAAACTAATGATACACACTATATGTTAACTAAAATGAATTTGAATAAAAAATTAAAAAAAAAAAGAATCTTGGTCCATTTAATAGGCAAAGAGAGATCACAGTAGAGATACTGGCTTCTGTTCACATGTCTATTGATCATGGACAATTTGTGTTTCTTCTTTTGTGCATAACCTGTTTGATTTTGGCCAGTTTTTGTATTGGGAAATTTCTCTTGTTCATATACATTTGCAAGAGTTTGTCCTAATTAATGTATTTATTTTATTTTATTTTATTTTATTTTATTTTATTTTATTTTATTTTATTTTATTTTTTTTGCCAGTAAAATTATGCTTTGAAACTGAAAACTACCAAGCACTGGAACTTAAATGATCTTTGGGGGTTTAGCAGAGCCTCCTTCCAATGTCAGACATGCCAGGAAGCAATGAATTCCTTGCAGTTTCATGGTTCATAAGGCAGTGCTCACCTGGGGAAGTCTGGGGAAGTTTACCAGCCAACATTGGTAAAACATTTTGCAAATAGAAAGGCGTCTCAGAAGGATAAATTGTACTGCTGCCAATTTGGCAAGACAATTAAATGGCAAGGTTATTTATATTGCTCAGGTGGAGAGAAAGGAATAATCTCTTACATTGGTAGAACCGAGATACTGGGGTAAATTCGCCATTGTGGGGTCCCTCCTTCCCCATGAAATTGGAAAGAAAGTAACATTACTTTCTGAATTATAAAGCAATGCTTGTCTCTCTAGCCTTTGGGGAATCCTCCTGGCTACACTTAACTCTGTCAGCTCCATTAGCCCCTTGGTCACGCTGGAGAGTCACAGCCGGTGTTCCTCTTAGAGTTGAGTGTTAAGCAGAGTATAAGCATTATTTAGTCTCAGAGAGTCAATATTTTCTTGCAAGTGGTTAGCTGGAAGAAAAAAAAGAAAGGTGTCCATCTAACTTGGCATTAAAGCTGGGAATTTACTGGAAGGGTCACCTAACTCTGTCATTACAACATGGACGTGTCGCGGGGAGGGGCTGGCACCATGTGATGTGACCACTGGATCTCGCCTTCACCAGCCCCCAAAGCCACCTAGGACAGGTAATGGGGTTAAGTCTTCAGAATGTGGTTCTAGACAGTCCTCCAGGGAGGTCATGGGAAGTTGGTGCTCCGGGGAGATCATCTAACCCCATCCACACCGCCTAGGACAATGCACATCTATAAAACAGCCACAGAAGGTTGAGAAACACAGACGGTGAGTCTGCAGTCAGCTCCCCATAAATCTGGATGGATGGTAAGGAAACAATGATAAGGGCTGTGGGCTCCACGTAGCCAAAAGCTTAGAGTGGGCATGGGGAAAGTTGGGGTGGTCTCTGGTGGAACAGTGAGCACCCCTTTGACTCTGTCGGGTAGGTACTTTGAAGAGTACTCAGATCCCAGACTTTAGGGAACAGGATCTTAGTTTCCTGGAACTGTTCCTCTTGGAGTGGGGGTCTAATAAAAGCTTTGAGCCCTTCCTTGGCTTCAACCTTCACCATGTAAAAAACTTGAGCACACACAGTGTTTCAGAACAGTTCAGGCATTTCACAGGGGCCAGATGGACCCCTTGCATATGGCACTGGGGGGTGGTGATGAGTCCCCAGCAAGAGCAAAGGCAAAGCGAGGAGGGGTTGGACATCTTGGTGAACTTGGGCTCTGCTGCCTGCATGTCCACCTCCAGTCCCCGTCCCCTGCTTCCTCATTTGAGGTGACCACAGAATACGGTGGTGGCCTTGCTGGCCTCTGAAGAGGACAAAGCCAAGTGCAGAGGTCAAGCCCAGAGAAGTATTGGCTTCCCCATCTGGACTTCTGGAGGGTCTCCGGGGAGTTCCCAGGGACTGGGAGCCCAGTACCAGCCCTTCCCAGAACACCTTCATTGACCCTTGCTCTGGGCCAGGCACTGTTTCAGGCACCAGAGACAGATGACACTCCTGATGTTTTAGGAGGCGGCCTTCAATTTGTGACAGTCAACTCTAAAATCCCCCCGGGGATTTTAGTGGGGGAGCAGTTATGTCATGGGTTTGAGGATACTTCCATGTACCAGGTCCTGGAGAGAAAATAACTGGTTTTCCAGTCCGTATCTGTGTTGCTCTTATTCCATGTGAAGGTATGCTGTGGTGATCACAAATGACACGCTTAGAGATCACGTTGGTTTAACTGTTGGTCATAATGCATTTTCCTGACTTTCTCTCTTGTGGGAATCTTTGAACTTTCTGAGGTTACAAAGTACTCTTGATGCTCGAAACAGGTAGCTCTGGTCTGGACCTTGGGAGTGGGGGGCAGGCTGGTGCTGGTTGGCAGAGGGGGCTCCTTGGTGGTTCTCACAGTGAAATCTGCTGACTGTGGATCCCCCGACAGGGAAGGACACAGAGGGTGCCATTTATGCTGCAGGTGGGGTGTGGGGAGGTGCGGGGTGGGGGCCTTCTCACCCTGCTCAGCGCTGGCCCACGGCTTCCATCCAGAGAGAGGCAAGCTGCCCGCCTCCCCAGGCTAACTCATACAACTGTGCTGAACCCAAGAGATAAGGCTTTGACACTGGCCACTGGCCACATATGCTTCTATAAGGTGGTTTCTTCCCACTACTCTTTGGGATTTCCATCCCAATTGTTCTGGAGCCTGGAGGCATGAGCTCAAATCCCAGTGCCCTCACTTTCTAGCTGTATACCCTTGGGCAAGTTATGTTACCTCTTTGTGTCTCCATTTCCTCATCTGAAAGTCTGTTAAATACATGAATGCATGTGAGACACTTAGAATAAAAACGATTCAATTCTCTTAGCATTATACAAGGTGCTACAGTAGGGAAGCTAAACAACTGAGGTTACAGGTTGGGTTTGAAAACTGACTTTTCCTTCCCAGCTGTGTGATCTTGAGCAAGTTTCTTAACCGCTCTGTGCTTTTTTCTTCTCACTCATGGCACAAGGATCACACCATGTTCATCCCAGAGGGTGATGAATTAATGGGAAAATAAAGTGCTTGGAAAAGCCCCTGACACATGCTAAGTGCCATACACATAGTAATGCATTAATTTTGTTTTCCAGATGGTGAAACAGAGAGGTGAAGTAACTTCCCTAAAGTCACACAGCTAATTCATCACGTGCTGAGGCCACGGGAGACCAGATTAACATATAAAAGGGGAAATGCTCTTGAATTTCTTTAAAGCATTATCTCTATGGAGAAAGCAAGGGAGTTTCTACCCACAGGCCAGAAATTCCCTTCAGGCTGTGCATAGCCCTTTCCAAATCAGTCCACAGTAAGCCCCCAGAACCCCCACCGAGTGGGATTATTGGCTGTGGCTGTGGTTCTGGTGGGATACGGATATGCTGATGCACACAATCACTCTGGGAAGTGATCCCATTGTCTCCCTGGCTCCCTGCTTGGTGGGGTAATGGGGTTGGGCTTTAGCTCCTCACCAGGCCAGTCCCTTCAGCCCTGAGGCTTGCCCCCTTGGGTACAGCGATCTTTGTAGAAGGCCCATGTGCTGGAGCCCAGGATGCGGACAAAATGGCAACCTCCTTTCATCTTCAGCTAAACACATCATCGAAAGCTTTAAAAAAGGAAAAAAAAAAGTCTGTTTCCTGTAAAACATTCCCCAATCGTGTCCTTATTTTTCAAACTCCAGTCGCCCCTTTCAATCACCTTACATTTGTGCTATATATAGCCAGTTTGTGTAGCTAAGAAGAGTGTGTGCGCGAGCGTGTTTGTATGTGTGCACACGCTGAGCACTGGGGCAGTTTCTTTCCCTTCTGTAGGGAATACCAGCAAAGCTGCAGAACATCTCCATGGAAACCAGCCTCTAAATCCACTGGGCCTCTGCTGTGTGGAATACATCATCTGAAAGGCAGGCGGAAGCTGATGAAGCCCTTCATAGAAGACACAACATGCCATTTTCGATGGCAGTGCCCCTTCCTCGGGATTCCTAATTAGCCAGTGGCATCTGAATGATGAGGGAATCCCATGTTTTTACTCCCTGGGAGTTTCAGTGTGCACAAGTTCCGACCGTCATGCAACTCTGAATGGGTTCACTGCCCCCCATCACGCCACTAAATGCAGGTCTCTATAGTGACCTACAATACAGCCAATTTCAAATCATAATTTCTCCATAGTGCTCAGATCCCTGCCCTCTACCCCATTGCTTTTTGGGTCTCCTGTGTGGTCCTAATGGGTTTTCCCCTATTCTTTTGTCACAATGATACTTTTCAATTCCCTGAAAAACGGGAGGTGATTTCAAGAGAAATATTCCTGGTTATTATTTTTTTTAACCTTTCTCTCACCTGCTCCTATGTTTTACCCATTACAGGATGGGTATTAAGGCCCTAAACAATGTATATTCAATCTTTTTTGTGTTTCTGACAGGGATCAAAATCATTATGCATCCCACTGATCAGAGGCCTAAACTGTTGGATATGAGACTTCTAAGGTTTGTTTGAAACTTGTAAGTATTAGGAGATGGGATAAAACAGCTACTTGATGAGCTGAAAAATTAAATCCACTGGTATTTTTCACAGGTCTATTTTACCTCTCTGTTAATATTAAAGCCTTCTTTGGATCATTATCATTGTCTAAATATTTGAACAGTTTTTGAAATTACATGATCTCATCCTCCCTGGGCCAGCCGGATATTTGCCTTCGGTGGTTACGGCTAAGTTTTTGTTCATAGTTCCTTCTGTTCTAGATCCTTTTGGCAGCAACTAGTGAAAGAGTCCAAATTTTTTTCAGTTTGACCTTTTAATTTGACATTTTGTCTGGACCATTTCTCTGGGAAAACAATGGAGGATGAGATCATTTGAGAAGCAAATTGTGCTAAGTTGTCTGTGATTTTAGAACTGACCTCAGAATGTCATTGCCTCAAAATGCAAGGTTTTGTTTGCTTCTTAGGTTTGTTTACTCCTGGCATTTAAAAAGCATTGTTACCCATCTCCAACTTGTAAGAGGGTTACACCCCAAGAAGGCCATCAGGAGTTGAAAATCTCATAAGTTGAAAATGCATTTAATACGCGCAACCTACTGAACATCACAGCTCAGCCCAGCCCACCTTAACTGTGCTCAGAACACGTATATTAGCCTGTGGTTGGACAAAATCATCTAACACAAAGCCTCTTTGACAATTTCATGAAATTGATTGAATATTGCACTGAAAGTGAAGAACAGAATGGCTCTTTGGGTAGAGAATGGTAGCTGGTGCATGAGTCCTGAGGGCGGGCTGCCTGGGAGCCGCTGGGGCTGGGGCTGCCTGGCATCACAAGGGAGGGTGTTATATCTTATCAGCACAGAGAACAAAACTCAAAACTCAATTTCTATTGAATGCATATCGTGTTGGCACCATCGTAAAGTCGGAATATCATAAGTCAAACCATTATAAGTACTTACTAAAGTGGTCACGGCAAGGGATTGCAGTTTGAGAATGTTTGTAGATTGAAATTCTATTTCACAATTTGAAAGGAAATGGATATTTAAGGGAAAAATCTTGTCTGAAGCCATGTTGCCTATTAAATAACGTACTCCCGTTGACCTTTGGACACTACACGTTTTGCATGGGCCCACTCATGTGCCGATTTTTCTCAATAAATGCAGTATGGTGCTCTGCATGTATTTTCTCTTCCTTATGGTTTTCTTAATAACATTTTCTTCTCTCTAGCTGACTTTATTGTAAGAACACAGTATACTGTATAACACATACAACACACAAAATATGTGTTAATTGGCTTTTTATTGGCAAGTCTTCTGGTCAGCAGTAGGCTGTTTGTAAAGTTTTGGAGGAGTCAAAAGTTAAATGTGAATTTTCAACTGTGCATGGTCAAGGGGTGGGGGTGGATGACCCTAACCCCTGTGTAATTCAAGGGTCAACCCTTGACAAGGGTCAATTTATATAATTATAAAATTATATGGTTATGCTTTTTCATAAATCTGTAGGACTTCTTAAGCCTGGCCTTTTATTTTTATGCTATTCCTTCTGATAGAAGTAAAGGCTCCTAAAAGAATGCAGGTATGCCTTTTATAATTGCTGGAAGTTGATTCATTTATCTTTTATATTTGGCTGTCAAGAAAGCCAGGTCACCAAGAAAGCATTAATTAAATTCTAAGTAATTTTCCTACCAGAAAAATCTGGAATAAATGATGAGAGGAAAAATAGGTTAAAAAACCCACCTACATTCCTAATTTCATGTGAATAGGAGTAATATTTCTTCTGCTTGACAAAAAAAGAGCCAAAAATTGCATTAGGAATCTATCAGAATTCATAATTATGAATGAAAATAAATTGCTTTAATTCTGAAGTACATTTTCTTGTTCTGGTTCCCAAAATTAAACTGGAATTTAATCAGAATTTTATCTGTTTAAGGGTGCTTTCCTCCTTGTTTGGTGAGGGGCAAATTGAAATATGACATATAAAATAAGTATTATATAATAAGCACAAAATAGATAACTATACAACCTGTAACATAACACAATAAAAAAAAAAAAAAACCCTAAAAGGCAACTTATGGAATGGGAGGAGATACTTGCAAATACATATCTGATAAAGAGTTAGTATCCAAAATATATGAAGAACTGATACAATGCAACACCCAAGGAACAAATAATCTAATTAAAAATGAGCAGAAGTCATGAACAGACATTTCTCTAAAGAAGACACACAAATGGCCAACAGACACAGGAAAAGATGCTCAGCATCACTTATCATCAGGGAAATGCAAATGACAACTGCAATGAGATACCACCTCACACCTGTCAGAATGGCTAAAATCAATAACAAAAGAAACAACAGGTGTTGGCCAGGATGTGGAGAAAAAGCAACACTCTTGCACTGTTGGTGGGAATGCAAACCGGTACAGCCGCTAGGGGAAAGAGTATGGCGTTTCCTCAAAGTTAAAAATAGAACTACACTATGATCCAGCAATTACACTGCTAGGTACCTCCCTAAAGAATACAAAAATAGGGGCGCTTGGGTGGCTCAGCCAGTTAAGCCTCTGCCTTCGGCTCAGGTTGTGGTCCCGGAGTCCTATTTCAGAGGCCAGCCACATTTTGGGGGTCCCCAGACGATCTGCACTTTTGACCTACATTTCTGACCTGTATTTCTACACTAGTAGCTATAAATTCTGGGGTTCCCATGACTCTTCCAGATTCGATGACTTGCTAGGATGATTCACAGAACTCAAGAAAGCACTATATCTGCTATTTCAGTTTTATTATAAAGGAAACACATAGGTGGGGTCAGGGAGAGCTGAGCTTCCATGCTCCCTCCTTGGAAAGTCAGGGCATGTCACCTTCCTGGGATGCCAAGGTCTTCATCCACCAGGAAGTTCCCCTGAGCTTATGAAATAATTGAATACATGACTAATTCAATCTCAGCCCCCTCTCCCCACTCAGGTGTCTTAGGGGATACCTTAGGGGACCAGCTCCTATCCTGAAACAACCTAGGGGCTCATCAAGAGTCACCTTGTTGTCAGAACAAAGATACTCATTTGCCGAGAGCCGCAGAAACTTCGCTGTTTGACACGGTCGCGGCGAGGACATGGCAGGTTTGCGCGGCTCCTGCCATATGAATGGGGATCGGTATCTCCTCCTATATCTCTCCGTGTTACTCGAATTCCTTTTTTTCTTTCTTCTTTTTGGCTAAGCCTTTTGCTCAAGTTGAGGCTCTGACCCACTTAACCTACTTCTAAACCAGACCGACATCTCCTTACAGAAACTACATAAAGCAACCAAACCATCCCCCGCCATAAAACCGTTAGAGCAGATAACTGCGAGGCTCCCTTCCAATGTTTGTCCACCGAATTATTGCAGATGAGATGATAAGGTACTTAAAGGCCAACACTTACACGGACCTTTAGTAATCTACAGCCAACCTTAGTTCCCCCCTAGGGATTCACATTCCATCATCCACACCAACACCTGCCTTCCCTTACAATGGAGAGTACACATAAGGTAGGAATGGTTAAATATAAAGACAGTAGAGTTTTACTTCAGGCTTTGCTAAAGAATACACAAGAT
>CM053603.1:179408520-179425666 GCA_028646535.1 Procyon lotor
ATGTTTTTACTGCTGACTCCCTTAGCTCTTTCCTCTTTGTGAAGCCAAGACTTGGTGAGGTCTGGGCAGTGACTTTCTCCCACGTGGTGTCACCCACCTTCACCTGGTTTTAGTCTTCCCCAGCGCCGAAGCCAGGTGCTTCCCTTGCCTGCCTCCCCTCCCCGGACAAATTCAGGGAGGCAGCGGGAAGTGGTGAGCCCACAGGCTGTCCCAGTTTGTCACCGGGAGGGACAGCGGGGCTGGGAGTGGGAGGGACAGCAGACCTGCAGAGGGGACGGGTGGGTTCCCTTCGCTGGAAATATCAATGAGGCAAAAAGGGCTGCACAAGGTAAAAAGCAAATTCTTTTGCCCAAGCGATCCCATCGATCTCATCGCTCACATCGATCCAGGTGTGAGAAAACACTGTGCACTTGTCATGGGCAGGGTCCCCTCCTCAGTCCTGCCGCTCTGTTCTCAAGCTGGAGCCTTTAGAATTCACTATTCTCCACTGCTCCCTCCTATTATCTGCTCACTCACATCTCCAGTGCCTTATCTCAGGTTACCTAAAACACGCACCGACCACACACACACACACACACACACACACACACACACACACACACATGCTCACATTCTCCTACTCTGGGTTGCCCACACTTGTTTGTCCTGTTGGGCATCTGCCCCATATATTCCAGCCTTCCTCATGGCCACATCTCTGGGCTGGGGACCCTTTGCTCTGCAGCCTGAAAGAAAAGCTTGTGGCCCTAACTTCCAACCCCACAGCCTGCCTCGGGGTGACCCAACCCCAGGGGGACACATCCTTTCGTTCCCCTTCTGTCTTCTTGGATGAGACCTGTTGTTAGCAGAGCGGTTGATGTGGGGTGGGGGAGGAACGGGGAGTGGTGGGAGGGGGGAGGGAAGGATCATGAGCTGGTGGCAGGTGGTGGGAGGTTGGAGCAGACTCTTGGAGCCAGGTGGCAGCGTGTGGGAGGAGGGAGGGGAAGGGCAGTGAGATGGGGTGGCATTTGGTGGGAGGCAGGGAGGCGAGGGAGGAAGTGTGAGGGAAGAGAGTTTAAAAATGTATTTGTTTACTTTTTCCTTTGGTCTGGAGCAAAGGCAAGTAGGGATGGGTGTGTTTCCCGTTCCCTATGGGATCTGGGTCCCCAGCTTGGACCAGTGGTTCTGCCCATGGGTCTTGAGTGGGAGCCATGGCTCTTCCACAGCTCTGGGGTGTCATCTGAGCACCCCACTGGCTGGGTGAAGAGGGCCCGAGGAGCACAGCCTGTTGCTGGGGCATGTGTGAGTTGGGGAGATGAAGGAGGCAGAGAGTTTTGGTTGCTCATGGCCCCAGCGGATGGTGATAGCAGCCTGACGTGGGCAGTTGACTCCAAGTCCAAGTCGCCACGGTGACTCATGCTTCCAACATCTGCCTTGTGTGTGATTACCTTCTGTAAAAGGATCAAGTCTCTGTGATCCCAAACAAGAGAAGAAGGCAGTTCAGTGAAATGCCTATGACCCTGGTGCCCCCTGAGATGGGGACAGATGGAAACCAGTGAAGAAGGTCGGAGAGGACGTGGCTGCCCCAGAGCTGGGCTTTCCACCACCAATGGCTTGGAAGGAGAAAATAAGGGAGAAAAATTATTATTGAGAGAGTCAAGGGGGGGTTCCTAAAAAGGTGTCAGAGAAGAGTTTCTCGGTGACCGAGTCTGACATTCATCAGAAGATGGGGGTCAAAGTGACCTCTGAAATCTTGGATGGAAATAAGCTTGAGAAAATAGGTCTAATCTCATTTCCACCAAGACCAGTAATAACTGATACCAATGTCGGGCACCCTATATTGAAATTGACTCACTTTGCCATTTTGAACATTGCTGTGTGTTTCCACAAGCGAAATCCTTTAAATTGCAGGCTGTTCCGGGACAGGCTGTTCCGGGGACGGCGAGGGAGGAGCCGATTGTTGGAGGGAGACAGGTTCTGCAGCGAGAGGCAGATGGAGATCACAGGAGCAAGAAGTCCCGCCTTAGGGGACAGGAAGGGGGACGAGAGGTGACCAGGAGCCCACTCTCAAGGAGACGAGGCTCAGGCTGCTAAACAGAACGAGGATTAGAGTCCATTCCAGGCCCTTAGGCCTCGGAGCGAGGAGCTCTGATTCCACTGAACACGCCCCCGATCTCAACTAGAGAGCAGTTATCCTTGAATTTGAAAGATGCTTTCCAGTAAGGACAAGCACGGGCCTCATAGTGGAAAAAAAAATAACAGCTTTTTGGAGGAACACAGACAGAGAAACGCCTGCTGACTGTCTTCTGCTTTGGATCAAAGGAAGCTTTCCTGCTTAGTGGTGGGACTGAAATGATACATTGCCTGGAAACCAAACATGCCACCCAAACTTCTGCATAGATCTCCATTCTGCTCCCCCTCTGAGCGGGCACCTCTTGGCGTCCACCCTTGGGGCTCCCTCCCGTCATGCTGCGGGTCAGCCAGGAATGAATACGTCAGTCCGAGTTCCTAGTCGAGATGACAAAGCCAGTCTGGTGAGTGTGACTGGGTGAGTGGTTTAGGGATATGATCTAGCTCCCAGGGTTAAGGGAGAAGGAGAGAACCAGTTTCCAGGCTGGGCTTAAGAAGACCAGAAACTTCCCTACTAGGGAGACCCTTTGCCGTGGTATGAGAGGCGGCTACGCTTGCCTTGCTGGCTTTCCCCGAGGAGCTCACTTAGAGAATGAAGTAATAAAGTGTGATACAGACTGTGCGATGGCAAGACTGAGGAGTCGGGAGCCAGGAGCTGGACTTTAAGTTGGTCCCTTGCGAGATGATGCTGTGACTTCCTGCGTGAGTGTGAGCGTCAGGGACAGATCTCCATATCTAAAGTGTCTGAGTTTTATTGGAAAGGAGAAGGTATGTGTTAAAAAGCCCTATCTGGTGGGTCCCGAGGAGCTTTAGTCTCTGAGGATAAAGCATCGTTCAGCACCCTGTGCAAGAAGAGCTCTGCTCCACCTAAACTGTCTTCTGCGGCCCCTGACTCCCAGTCCCGCTGTGGGGTCTGCCCCAGCCATGAACGGATGCCTAGTCTGTGTACCACGTCTGCCTGCACCTGCAACTTTGGTCCCTTCCCATGGGGGAGGGCATTGCAGAAATGTGCTACATTGCTAAAATCCTACACTCTACCCAAGAGGGCCTGGCCCGGGGCACCGGTAGCGGGCTGTCTGAGAGGGTGGGTAGGCGCTATCCCCACGGGGATAAGTGGAAACAGGACAGGCCCCATGGGTTGAACATGAAAGGGGATCACAGCTCCGTTCTCCCTCTCTTTGGAACCCTGGGACTGGGGACAAAGAGATTCTCAAGGAAAATTCCGATACCTGCTTTCCTGAATTCTGTGTCTCGGTTGTTCCCACCCGTGATTCCTTTTCATAGATCCTTGTCCAAGATATTTCTCTTTCTCTTCCAGGCCTCAGGAGGAATCTCTGGCAGCAATCCCATGTCCTGTATAGCTCCCAGATGCCATCTCTCTCCATCCCCTTGCCCTAGGGGTGATGGTGGTCCCCCGCCATTGCTTGGAAGTGAGTTGTCTCCCTGCCTCTCATTCTGGCTTCTCAACATTTCTACCATACAGTTCATTCAACCCCTCTGTCCTTGGTTAGAGCTGGCCTTACATCCTCCCTCCAAGCACACCTTCCATGTTGGAAGTTGGGTGTGGTGTTGGCTTGTGGCTGATGCAAGGAGAGCAGAAGTGACACGTGTCACTTCTGGGTGGAATTCTAAGGTGTGGTGTTGATATGCCATATTCTCCCCAGTCATAGCGGTGAAGGTGAAAATACAGGTGGAGACAGAACCTCCAGTTGATCCTGAAGTGCCCAGTGCATGGCTGACCAGTGTGGACACATGGGGTGAAGGAGCGATAAATACATATGTGTGCACATATGGGTGTGTGTGTGTGTGTGTGTGTGTGTGTGTGTGTGTGTGTATGCGAGTGTGTGTGTTAGGTGGCAGAAATGTTTTATTGTTAGCATAGTGTGACCTGGTCACTCCTGACACGTTCACGTCACCTACTAGGGTGCATTTCCTCAACTCAGTACCTTCAAATTTGAACCCAACCCATCAACGCCTCAAATCACTCCTTCTCCTGTAGGCATTTCCAGCAGAGGGGCTTCTGGAAGCTTCCACCAGTTCCCTTCCCAAAGCTCAAAACCTGGGCGTCATCCCCACTTCCCTCCTTCTCCTCTCAGTCACATCCGATCACTGCCTCTTCCTCACGTTCTGGCCCGCCCTCATCTGCAGTCCCAGCTCCTGGCTGCCTCTGTCTGCCTTTGCCCAGACTGGAAGTGCACGCAGCGAAGGCTTTGGCAATCATTCTAAAAGGCTGATCTGCTTTTAAGGGCTGTCCCTCGCCCATAAGAGAAACCCAAGCTGCACCCTAGTTCACCGTCTGCTTCTGGCTCATGTGCCCAGTCATCTGTTGTGTGTCCCTGCCTGAGCTCCTTGTTGGGGGTGCACTGATACTTCGCTCTTCCCCCCACTGGCCACATCCTCACACCTCTGTCCTTCCCCGTGCTGGGTGCTGGGTCCCGGCACTCACATGCCCACGGGCTGCCTGGTGGCATCTGTATAGCCTTTTGTCACCTTTATGGAAGTCCGTGGAAGGAGAGCTTTGCTGGGCATCCGCCTCCAAGTGGCAATGCTTGTCCAGCGGCCTCTGCCAGGACGTGCTGCTCTGCACGGTCGCTGTGAGTCTCCTGCCTCCCCAAAACGCTGCACATGGTGCAGGCAGGGACCCTGTTTTCTGGTCTTTCCACACCTTCACACAATGCCAGGGTTAGGATAGCATCTCCATAAAGAGGGAATAAATGATTAAAAAGCACTGCATTTGAATGGAGCTAATTTCATGTGCCTGATTGTAGCTGGTTCTCACTCTTCATTTCTTTTGACACCAAACAATTTCAAATCTGGGCTAAATTTGAGCTGTTTCTCTCATCACAGGAGGAATTCCCTGTGCAGGGATTAATGCAGGAATTAATGCAGACAGCTAAGACCTTTAAGCACCTACAACACAGGTCCCTGGCTCTGGTTATGGGCAGTGGGAGGAATCATGACCCACTTGTCTCTGCCCGGGCTGGGAAGGGACAGCCCTGGAGCTACTCAGGGCACAGCTGGCACTCGGCTGTGTATCTGAGAATGACAATGAGAGCTCTTGTCTTTCCTGTGCAGGTGTGTGATGGTTGTGACAACGATAGAGACAATGGGGCCAGGAGGGTGGGTGTAGCCTTGTGGGATGGCTCCTGGGGACGACTGGAAGGGATCCTGTAGTTGGCCGAGGAAATGCTTAGGGCACGTGTGCCTGAGAGACGTGGGCAGGTGGCAACAGGAAGCCGAGGAAGTCGACTCGTGCTAGCATTTGGATTGAGCCACAGCTGGCCTCGGGCACCATTTGCCACTGCATTGACAGGCTGTTGCTTCCAGGAACGAGGTGGGAGTGGGATGCCAGCGGAGTGCCAGTTGGGGGGCCCTGAGGGTCCCTACCTGTTTCATCCTTGCAACCCCATCACCATGCACAAGACAGATACTTGGTTATAATCCACATTATGAATGGACCCACGTGGTTAGACTCCCCAGGGAGTATTTGACAGGTTTCCTGGAGCTCGAGGTGTGAGGATGATACATCAGCATGCATTGACCATGAAGTGAATTATCTGCAGAAACTTACGTAAGCACAACCTCTAGAGGTACCTCTACAGACCAAGATTCTGGAGACCCCAGGCCCTTTGCACGGCTTTGGACATTTCCAGTCTGTCACTGACTTAGATCCCAGTGACCAGGACAGACCCTGCCCTCCCCAATGTCACCTCTAACGACAGCACAGTGCAGGATGCGGTTTCCTTGTTTGGGTCGCCAGATGCTGATTTATAGACAAGGTTGGCAGTCTCCCCTGGTCAGGCTCAGCTCGATTTCAATTAGTCCCTGGGGTAGTAAAGTGCTAGTTACCGATGGGCAAGCTCAGAGTAATTTCTCCCAATGTGGGTTTCATTTGCACCATTTGGAACTGGCTTCTGGTGGTGTAAGTATGAATATATCCATTTCTAAGAAGCAGACAGAGACTAAAATGTCAACTGGCAGTGGTAAAAAATCAATAGCTTTGAAAGGTTGAAAGCCCACCACTGGTTAATGCAAGTGTGCAGTTCACTAATTTTAGATCCTACTGAGCCTCTCTCTGTTAATACCTCTCCTCATCTCCCCTTTCTGCTTACTTATCTTCTTTTGCTCCTTGTGATTTGGTGCCTTTCCTCTTTAACAGCTCCTTCTCTGGGTCTTTCTCATATATACTTTTTCCCTGTGAATTTTTCTCATGTCTACTTTTACTGTCTACCTCCACATCTATTTTTCTTCCTTTCTGTTTTTTTTTTCTTCCTTTTCATGCCTCCTCCTCATTTCAACAATGTGGCATAAAACTATTTTGAAGAGTTATCTTGTTTTGATGAAATCAAGTTTCTTTTTATTAAACATTTAAAAATCTGCTAACATTTTTGTGTGTTCTGCTTGCCCTTTTAAAAAATTGGGAGATTAACACAGACTTTTCTTTTGAGGTGGTGATTAATGGCACATAGAAAAAAAATACTCCTTATCCCTGCTCTAGAAGATGAAGATACCACATCCCCATGATGATACTTGCATATCCATTGATCATATTTGGATCCCTATGGTGATAGGAGAAGAATCACCATCTGAATTTGGTTAAACATAGAGATGTTCTAGTAACCAGATGGCTTTTGCTTGGCAATTTAACAAGCAAAGTGTTTACTGACTCTGGAAAACCATTCAGTGCATTGTGTCCTGGGCATTTGTGGTTCTGTTTATGTCCCTTTTCCCCAGTGGCCATGGATTTGATGTTCCCATCAAACTTATTGTGTTGTAATTGTATGCTAATTCTTTGCTTAGCCTACTGATAGAATCTCCCGATAGAATCTCCCGACGTAATTACGTATTTACTTCCTTGTAGATTTCCTATGTACCATCAACATATAGTGGTTTATAATATTATTCATGAGTTTAGTTTTGATGAGGTATGATCATTAATGATCATTAGGTATGATTCCAAGATCTGTTTTCACTCTCTAAATTTCCTTGTGCATTGAACATACCTGTGTAATCTTTTTCATAAAGACAAAGCAAATTAGAAGAATGGCTCCACCTTTTCATCTACCCAAGGGTTTGGAATTCAATTTTTACAGAATTCTCTTAAGCCAATAGATTCATAGGTCAAAGTCATTAAAATTATTGCAGAGGTAAATCTGAAACCACAACTCAACAAATCAGTAGTCCAGTGCTGGTGGTGTTGGGGAGAGGTTTTTATTTAAATGCATCTGGATCCCATAGAGATAGAAAAATTGAAACACCTTTATCGGAAATACTGACCATGTCAAAAATATTGACTCTTATAGTGCCCTTAACGTTTTAAATTCAGTTAGAAGAGTCAAAAAATTCACTGAACTAGAATATCAATTTCTAACATGGACCTCATTATAAAAACTGCTAGCATTCCAACTCACATGCAACATATGCAGTTCAATTTTCTCCCACACTCAAGACTCTATTCATTGGCAGTGATGCTGCATTCCAGGTCATTTTTCCTTCTAGCATTTGGAAAATCCGTGTGGGTTTTTTGTTCTAGTGACTTTGGCCTTAGAGATTAGAACTAAATCTGCGAATGTGCTGTGGATTGTGAATAAGTTGGTGTTGTCCATGGTCCCACTGCATAGTTTGGCAACACAGGTTTGTCAGTTTTGTGACGGAACTGGTCACCTCACCATTTCATTCTAGGTCTGAGAAGAGCACATTCTATGACTTAAGAACCTTTCCTGTACAGGGAACCAGTCTGGGGTTTTCAGACCAAATCGCAAATGCTTTGAAATGTTGCAGTCTGCAAGACTAGAGGTAGGAAGAAGAGTGGGGGTAGAGAGAGGGTTAGATTGATACAGAAATGATTGGAAGAAAGGCGTATAAGTTGTGGGGCAGTTGTGCAGCCCCTGGAATCACCATTTATATGGTAAAATTAGTGCTCAAGATAAATGAAACCATTCAGGGTTTTGGGCCAGGAATTAAAGAAATACAATGTAAAGATCTTTTTAACAATAAGTTTTTTTTCTTGGAGGGGGCAGATTTTTGGGAGATTCATTGAGTATGCTACAGAAGAACACTTCTATTTTAATAGTCTCAAGATTTGAGGAATAGCAGAAAGAGGAAGCAGGGGCCCAGTTAAATGTGGACAAGATTAATGGTTAACTATGCAGGTCGAATTTAATAAGGTGGCCTGAACAATGACGGAGAAGAGTCTGCAAGCTTCCTTGTAACTTCAGATATGAATTTGGTCACCAGGAAAATGTATACTTCCAAAGGGAAGAAACTGCATTGTCTGTTTATTTCATATCCACATGGTCTTTAATAGTCAGACTTCAACGCACGAAACTACATTTCTCATTTTGCAGGAGGATTTGTTATAATTAATTCTTTCTTCTTAAAAATGCTTTGTGTATCCTGTTTATTTAACTGAAGAGCTTAGAGCATTATGCCACTGATCCATTCCAAACCTGAATCATTACCAGCTAGCTTCCACATCAAACACTCCATTTTTAAATTTTTGTATCCTAAAATTCTGAAGTACACCTGAAAGGTTTAACAGTGACAAGCCTTTCTTTCTTCTCTTTAGATTATCCAGCCTATGAGCTATCTGCCCATAAAACTCGAGGCGGCTTTGACTAAACCTCTTAAAAATCAAATTGGAATTATTTTGGGTTTCAATCCTCAACACAGACCTACTAATAAAACTCCCATATTTTGAGTAACAATTTCAGACAGAGTTCAACCCCACACAAGACGAATTTCAAGTAAGGCATATTATAACATCAACACAATATAATATATGTGAATAGACCTTGGTGATCACAAGAATGGGTGAGAGGGACAGATAATCACGAAGAAAGGGATTTTTTTTGGCATGATTTTGTGGTTTTCCATTTAAAGCCAAAAATAAATAATAAATTTCAAGTTAAAAAAATAAATATGAAGTTACTCACTCATGGATTCTGTCAACCTGGCCATTGCTGCAGTTTCTTCTTTGTGCTTTTTCTAGAGAGAAGAAGAAAAGACATTTATGTATAAGATACATCTAAGATGGAAATTGACACAGTGGGTCTGATACAACTCTATCTCTTTCTTTTCTTTTTCTGACATTAGAATTTGGTCACCAATCATGAACTGAATTTAAAAATCTCAAATTATGGTTACACGATCAGTCAGTCACTGGAAAGAGATTTTTAGGGCATTAAAAAAACTTGCCATGGCTCTTGGAAGGGAGTATCTGTCACACTGATCTTGGATATATATAATTGGTGACGCACGAACAATTTTCAAAACCTCTCTGACACTAGAATCTTGACATCCATATGCCAATCTTTGCTTTCTATTTTCTCCTGTTGAAGCTTTTATGGTATTTTTGGAGCTGATATTTTGGTCGTCATTTGATTTCTTTTTTTCCTAAAAGCTAAGTAGATTTTATACATTTTCCTTTGTCTTACTTGCTTGAATTCCTGGTGTCTTTTGAAAGTTATCACTTTTGATGGGTTTATAACCTTATCTATTTTGGGCTGAAAACATTTTGTTTCAACTGGGATATAGGTTATTACCCACTGAGTTCGAGAGCCAGAGTGATACATATATAAATTGGGTCTGTCCTAATTAAAAAATTACTTTGTAGCTGTTAAGAATAATGATCACCTCTACTGAAAAGTTCTCTTCAGTTTCTTCATATTTCTTTAATTTCCCTGGGTTCTTAACATGTATAGTAACTGAAACATTGGCCACTATTATTTTACTTTTTTGTAGCCTTATTCTTTTTCTGATTATGAAACTAATATATACTCATCATTTAAAAACTCTAAAAATATTAAAAAATTATAAATCAGAAAATAAAGTTGTCTCTCAAAAACCCCAGAGGAAACCCCTGTTACGTTTTGGATGCTTTTCCTTCCCACCTCTGTATCTGTGAATATATATGGATATGGAAATATAATTCCTTTTTAATAAATAAATCTATACTATATGTGTTGTCAGCTACTTTTTTACTTAACATCGTGTCATACATCTTTCTATGTCAATAAGGGTAGAATACACCATGATTTTTAAGTGCCTGCATAGCATTCATCATGGGTGAATACACCATAATTTCTTCAGCCAATTCCATTTAATTCGCTTACAATTTTCCACTATTTTATAAAAATGCTGTGATGAGCATCCTCGAACTCATATCTTGGTGTGCTTATCCTGTTAAATACTGAGGACAAATCTTAGGGTTAAGATTGATCAAAAAGTGTGAGTATTAAGAATTTTAACACATATTACTTAATTGTCCGCCCCCCCCAAGATTGGATCTGACAGTGTATATAAGTGTTTATTTCTTTACATTCTTGCCAACTACTTCCCCCTCAATCATGGCCAAACTGTTAGGCAAAAAATAGTTTCATACATAACAACATACTGTCATTATCCCTCCTATGACCTTTTGTTTACGAACAACTGTAGCATTCTGTCACATGTAAATGTACATCATTGACTGTTAGTTTCCTGTGGTTGTGCTCCAGCTCCTCTGCCATCAATATTTTAGTTCCTAGAAGCCAAAGGTGGCATTTATTGTTCCCGACGGCCATGGTATAGTGCTGAGCAAGTCACAGCAGCTTGACTAGCACTTGAGATGATGTGTCACGACTTGGGTGTTGGAGCACAGCTAACAAAATGATTATTCATCCTTCTGGTGCCACTATTCCCAAACTAGAAGGCTCTCTTTGAGAGTCAACAAACAACTTTGTACATCACAAGTACACTTGATTTTCATAAGCCCTGTATTCATAGCAATGAAATTAGTGTGCCGCCTCTTAAACTGATAATTGCCCTTGAGTACAGAAAGTCCTAAGGAACCATGATCTATCATCGTATGTGCACGGGCATCCAACACATCATAGTCAGTCTATCATATGGTTTATATTGAAATGCATAAATAGCATGGTTATGGAGAAACTAAGAGTGCCGTGCAGCAGAGACAACTAAAACAGGCAAAGAGAGACTGGTCACAGCAGCACAGGTTCACTGGAATGGGCACAAAGGCTGCTTCCAAATGGGCCCACTCTAGCAGTTCCTGAGAATTCACTAAGAGAAGCAACTCCATGATGAGAACTTAGTGACATTCAACCTTGACCTGTAGGAACCTCGTTCTGTCTCTGCTTCCTCTGTGTTGACTCTCCACTTCACTTCTTTGCCTAACTCTGCTGCTAGTTCAGCCATTTTGCTTGTATGGCCTCTTGGATGACCTGATTCTCCATTCTCTGGCTCTATGCTTGTAGGTCCTCACCCTGGATCACTGATTGCTACAGCTTGGCCCTCCTATGGTGGCCCCAGTGGTGAAGGTCCCCACAGCACAGGCACCAGATTCCAGGTGTTATATCCTCATAAGGCCTTGTCAGTTTTTTCCATCTTCCTATGTGTGTCACCACTTTACTTTCATGACCCAAGGACCCTGTCGCCTTTTGTACCCTGGTCCTGCTAGTGGGTGGACCTTGTAGCTATTTTTATTCGGATGTGCTGGATATCCTAGTCCTTGAGAAATCAAAAACTGCCTGTATCAGCATTTTTCTCTTCCCTATAGTTAGATGGAAACTTCTGACTTCAATGGGAGAGGGGCCCTTAAAAACCCTAAATTTAGCTCTCTCAGCTTGACTCATCTATATCATAACTTATCGTAGAAATCATGGCATCTGTTTCTATGGAAGTAGTTCAGTGATTCTACAGGATGTCTTTATTTTATTTTAAAAATTTTCATTGTGTAATGTTAGTTACCATACAATACATCATTAGTTTTTGATGCAGTGTTCCAAAATTCATTGTTTATGTACAACACCCAGTGCTCCATGCAATCTGTGCCCTCCTTAATAACCACCACCAGGCTCACCCATCACCCCCTCCCCCAAAACCCTCAGTTTGTTTCTTGGAGTCCACAGTCTCTCATGGCTCATCTCCCCCTCTGATTCCCTGCCCCTTCACTTTTCCTTTCCTTCTCCTAACGTCCTCGATGCTATTCCTTATGGTTTCAAAGTGAGACCATATGATAACTGACTTTCTCTGCTTGACTTATTTCACTTAGCATAATCTCCTCCAGTCCCATCCACATTGATGCAAAGGTTGGGTATTCATCTTTTCTGATGGCTTTAAATTCCTTCTGTCTTTCCCTCATTATCAGAGAGTTGAGGGTTGCAACTGCATGACACATAGAGCTGATAAAGCATTGATATTCCACTCTCAGTCTCAGACAAATCTTCTTTCTTTTCTAAAGCTAAGATTTCTCCTCCAAAGTAAATTTGCTGGTTACCAGATTTATAATACTGGAGAGAGGTTTATAATTACAGCATATTAAACCTGGAAGAGATTCTTTTGGATATTGTCAAGTCCGACCCTACAGTGATATGGTCCAGGAAATTGGAATCCCTGCCCAGAGAGTAATTTCCACCATCCTGGGCTCTTCCCTTTGCCAACAACCTCCACTCCCCTGGAAATTTTCAAGGCTGCCATCCACAGGTATATTGAGACAGGATTCCTCACAGTGTCATCTCAGGTTTTTCTGGATTTGCCTTTTCTGTATTCCACAACAATATCCCTGATTCCATAAATGGCAGGTGACTTCCTGGCTCATATACCCAGTTTTGACATCTCCATTGAACTTCTGCTGTGAACTGGATGACCCTACCCAGATGTTCAATGGAAGCTGAAAACCAACATGCTACTCTGTCCCTCACAGATTTCCACCAGCCCTCATTCCTGGCCTTCTTTCTCTGTTCTCTGGCTTCAGTTTATAAGATCACCACTCACATTGTGCCTAAGCCAGAAGTCTGAGAACACATCTCCCTCTCTTTCTTCCTCACTCCTACTATTTCATATATCTTAAATCTTACCCCCCTTAGCTGCTATTTCTGAAAGGGACTATTAATGTTGCTTCCACCTGCCTCTGCACCTACCACCTGTCACACCTGCAACACTAAGGGTTTATCCTGAAACAGCCCTGAGGATCTTTCTAAAATGCAGACTTGACCCAGGCACTTCCAGGTTGAAATCTTTCAGTCCTTGTCTAGCTAGTAGGTATGCAATCCTTGTCTTTTAGCCAGGGCCACATGGCCAGATGGTTCTGTCTTCCACACTCACAGTTTAGTTACAGCTACCTTATTTCCATGGCAATCACTATTCCTTCTGCTTGGACACTCTAATTTCTATTTCTTCCTTATGCTCCCAAATTTATCCTTAATAACTCTACTGGTTATAAAGCAACCTTTGCAGTTTTCCCCTACTCTTCTGTTTCTTGAGTTTTATTTCTACACATCTTCATGTTCAAATGCATACTTGTATCACATTGCATCATTTGTTATGGGGGTAAGGGATTCTAAAACCTTTGGGAAAGTCAAGCCCTGCCTCCCAGTAGCCTCATCTGGAGGCCTTCAGCAGTGCCACCATCACAGCTTGGGGGCACTGCATGGTAGGCCAGAAGTTTCTGCTCCTGAAAAACCCTGTGGTCCTCAGGAAGTCATTTTACTTTTTAGGCTAGTTTCCCGGACTTTCTCTTTCTGTCCTGGTTTACAGTATGTTAAGGTGTTCCCAAGACTAGATAGTTATGTGAAGAGGATCAAAATACTTATGAGTATTGGTGATTTTTTTTTTAAGATTTTATTTATTTATTTGGCAGAGAGAGACAGATCACAAGTAGGCAGAGAGAGGGTGGGGGAAGCAGACTTCCTGCTGAGCAGAAAGCCCGATGCGGGGCTCGATCCCAGGACCCTGAGATCCTGACCTGAGCCGAAGGCAGAAGTCCCAACTCACTGAGCCACCCAGGTGCCCCTATTGGTGATATTTTAAGATGAAAACCAAAACCAAAACCAAAACCAGATGTGTTCACTTCAAGAGTTTTCCTTAAGAAGAGGAGCAAGATGGCAAAGGAGTAGGAGACTGAGATATCATCAGATCCCAGAAGTTCAGCTAGATGAACACCTACAAACTCAACAGGAGGTAGAAGAAAAGCAGCAATTCCAGGAACAGAAAATCGACCACTTCCCAGAAGGAAAGATGTGTGGAGAAGTGAATCTGAAGTAATGAGAAGATAGACCATGGGGGAAGGGGCTGGTTCCCAGCAAGTGATAGAGCAGCAGAGCACAAAACTGGAACTTTTAGAAATCTGCTCCACTGAGGGATGTGGCTCCAGAAGCTAAGGGGGGTGGAGCCCTTGTGGGGACAATGTGGTCTCAGGACCCATGGGGGTCACGAAAAGACCAGGGGTGTCTGAGTGCAGTAGGGCTCCCAGGTATTGGAGTGGGGAAGCCAGCTGCAGAAATGGAGCCAATCAGTGGGCTCCCAGCTTGGGATTACCTTAAACTGTGATCCAAGGCACAGTTGGGTCACTGCCCTTTGAGAAGGGACCCCACAAGTGACAGATCTGGAGAGACCCCTTCCTTTCTCCTTTGAGGGAAGTGGTACAGGAGTGTGCTGCAGGAATCTGCTGGATTTGGAGACTCCAAATGGGGCCATGTGCCAGAGACAGAAACACTAGGTCACAGGCTGGGTGAGCTCGGAGTGCGGCCAGAGACCAGGGAGATGGGAGAGATTGACTGCTTTTCTCTGAGGGCACACTGAAGAGTGGGGTTCTGAACTCTTGGCTCCTATGGGGCTAGAGATTGGGAGGTCGCCATCTTCATTTCCATCCTTCAAAGCTATACAGAAAGCATTCAGGGAACAAAAGCTCCCGAGAGTGAACCCAAGCAGATTACTTAGCTTGGCCCCTAACAAGGGTGGGGCAATTTCTCCTTGGGCAAGGACATTTGAGAATCACTGCAACAGGCCCCTCCCCCAGAAGATCAGCAAGAATATCCAGCCAAGGCCAAGTTAACTGATCAATGAGAACTGCAGAACTCCAGAGCTAGGGAAAAGCAATGCAGAGAATTCATGGCTTTTCCCCCATGATCCTTTAGTCTTTCAAAGTTAAATTTTTTAAATTTTATTTTTTCTTATTGTATTTTTAAAAATTTTTTTTCCTCTTTCTTATTTTAATGTTTTTAAACTATTTATCCTATCAAAACCTTCATAAAAATCTTTTCTAATTTTCATTGTTATATCATATTTTCTCCCCTCATTGTATTTACCCTCATTTTTTGTATACATATACATTTTTTTTCTTTAAAATTTTAGGATACAATTTCTTCTAATAGATCAAAATATACCCTAAATCTAGCACATGGCTTTGTTCTAGTCTCCAGTCTGATCACATTTTTTCCTCTTTTTTCAACCAACTTCTTATCTTATCAATTCCTTTTTTTAGAATCTTTTTAAATTTTCATCTTTACAATCATATTCCATCCCTTAATCATGTTTACGCTTATATTTGTATATATATAAGTTTTTCCTTCTTTAAAATTTTGAGATGTAGTTTATTCTAACAGACCAAAATATATCCCAAATCAAGTCTGGGGCTCTGTTCTATTCACCAGTATAATATATATATATATATTTTTTTCTTTTTTTTTCTTCTCCTCCCCTTTTTTTTCTCCCCCCTCATTTCGATTCTCTCTCTCTCTTTCTCTCTTTTATTCTCTTTTGATTTGGTTACTGTATATTTTTCTGGGGTTGTTGCTACCCTTTTAGTATTTTCTTCTCTCATTCATCTATTCTTATCTGGATAAAGTGACAAGGTGGACCCCCCCAAACCAAACCAAACCAAACCAAATAAAAACAAAAACAAGAGGCAGTACTGATGGCTAGGGACCTAATCAATATGTATATTAGTAATATGTCAGAACTAGAGTTCAGAATGATGATTATCAAAATTCTAGCTGGGCTCAAAAAAACCATGGAAGATATATGAGAATCCCTCTCTGGAGAAATAAAAGAACTAAAATCTAACCAAGTTAAAATCAAAACAGCTATTAATTTGGTGCAATAAAAAATGAAGGCTCTTACTGTTAGAATAAATGAAGCAGAAGAGAGAATTAGTGATATAGAAGACCAAATGACGGAGAATAAAGAAGCTGAGCAGAGGGGAGAGAAACAACTACTGGATCATGAGGGGAGAATTCAAGAGATAAGTGATATCATAAGATGAGACAATAGTAGAATAATTGGGATCCCAGAAAAAGAAGAAAGAGAGAGGGGGCAGAAGGTATATTGGAGCAAATCAGAGTAGAGAATTTCCTTAATTTGGCAAAGGGAACAAGCATCAAAATCCAGGAGGTGCAGAGAACACCCCTCAAAATCAATAAAAATGGGTCCACACCCCATCATCTAGTAGTAAAACTTACATGTTTTAGTGACAAAGAGAAAATCCTGAAAGCAGCTCTGGACAGGAGGTCTGTAACATACAAAGACAGAAATATTAGATTGGCAGCAGACCTATCCACAGAGACGGGGCAGGCCAGAAAGGACTGGCATGATATATTCAGAGCACTAAATGAGAAAAATATGCAGCCAAGCATACTGTATCCAGGTAGGCTGTCTTTGAAAATAGAAGGAGAGATAAAAAATTCCAGGACAAACAAAAACTAAAAGAATTTACAAACACCAAACCAGTCCTACAGGAAATATTGAAAGGGGTCCTCTAAGAAAAGAGATAGACTAAAAGTAACATAGACGAGAAAGGAACAGAGACAATATACAGTAACAGTCACCTTATAGGCAATACAATGGCACTAAATTCACACCTGTCAGTAGTTACCCTGAATGTAAATGAGCTAAATGCCCCAATCAAAAGACACAGAGTATCAGAATGGATTAAAAAAAAAAATAAGACCCATCAATATGCTGTCTACAAGAAACTCATTTTAGACCCAAAGACACCTCCAGATTTAAAGTGAGGGTGTGGAAAACAATTTACTGTGCTAATGGACATCAAAAGAAAGCTGAGGTGGCAATCCTTATATCAGATAAATTAGATTTTAAGCCAAATACTAAAATAAGAGATGAGGAAGGACAGTATATCATACTTAAAGGGACTTTTCAACAAGACAGTCTAACAATTGTAAATATATATGCCCCTAACATGGGGTCAGCCAATTATATAAACCAATTAATAACAAAATCAAAGAAACACATCAACAACAATACA
>CM053603.1:179426166-179483394 GCA_028646535.1 Procyon lotor
GAGAAAATCTTGAGAGCATCCAGAGACATGACACATTACCTCTAGGGAAAAAGGAATTAAAATGATAGTGGATTTCCCATCTGAAACCATGGAGGCCAGAAGGTAGTAATAATTTTCTTTTTTTAATTTGTTGGAAGATAGAGCCATCAACCTAGAATCCTATATCAGTAAAAATATCTTTCATTAATTAAGGGGAAATAAAAATATTCTCAGATGAAGGAAAAGATAGAACTTATCAGAACCACCTTAAAGTAATGGTGAAAGGAACTTATCTAAACAAAAAAGAAATAATAAAATAAGAATTTTGGAATATCATAAGGGGAGAAAGTATATAAGAAGAGCAAACACATAGGTAAATAGAGTAATTTTCCTTTTCTTCTTGAGTTTTCCAAATTATATTGATGGTTGAAACAAAAATTACAGCATAGTGCAACATGATTCTCAATGTATATAGAGGAAATATTTAAGACAATTATAAAGTGGGGAGTATAAATGGTCAAAAAGGGAAGTAAGGTTTCTACACTTTTCTGGAACTGGTAAATGTTAGCCCTAGTAGATAATATATGTATAATGTAATACTTAGAACAACCACTGAAAAAGCTAAATAAAGAGATACACTAAAAACCACTACAGATAAATCAAAGTTGAATTCTAAAAAATATTTGAGTAAGCTGTAGAAATTCAAGTAAAAGTAAACAGAAACTCAAAAAACAGAACAAAGAGAAAACAAAGAATAAAATTGCAGACTTAAGCCTTAACATGCTACTAATTACACTAAATGTAAATGGTCTAGAAGCACAAATTAAAAGACAGTTTATATGGAGAAAACCCCCACAATTACATGGTGTCTAAAAGATAATGGTATTGTCACCAGTAGACCTATACTAAAAAAATGATTAAAGGAAGCAGTCTAAACAAAAAGGAAATGAAAAAGAATAC
Organism: Procyon lotor; assembly: GCA_028646535.1. Lineage (NCBI taxonomy): Eukaryota > Metazoa > Chordata > Mammalia > Carnivora > Procyonidae > Procyon > Procyon lotor. The sequence goes on from CM053603.1 coordinate 179,427,106, forward strand.
TTGAATACCATATGGGGGAAAGACATAGAAACAGAAAATATATAGGTAAATTTTATATTTCATATTATGGTATAAGTAAGTTGAAAGTGAAAGGATGGAAAAAGATTTACCACATAAATATTAATCAAAAGAAAACAGGTGTAGCTATATATATACAGTGGACTTCAGAACAAAGGAAATACCAGGGATGGAGAGAAACAATACATAGTGATAAGGGATCAACTGATCAAGAATACATAGCAATCCTAAAAGTATATGTGCCAAACAACAGAAATACAAAATATGTAGCACAAAAACTGATAGAACTGAAAGGATAAGTAAACAAACCCACAAACAGAGTTGGAAACTTCAACATCTGTCTCTTAACGATTGCTGAGACAATTCATGAGAAAATCAGTGAGGATATAGAGGAACTCAAGCATTCCATCTACCAGTAAGATTGGTCAACATTCATAGAAAACTCCACTCAATGACAGCAGAATACACATTCTTTTTGGGTGTCCACAGAATACATACCAAGATAAACTATATCCTGGGCTACAAAACAAACTTCAACAAACTTAAAATAATTGAAATCACACAGATTATATTCCCTGACCATGATGGAATCAAGCTAAAAGTAAAAAAATGCTTATTTTTCCGTTTCTTTTTTTCTATCCTTTTAATCTTTTCCTCTTTTTCTACTTTACATCACCTCCTTCCTCAGCCACTCTGGTCTGCCCTCATTCTAAGTGTTGCAGGGAGGGTGCAGTTTTGGAGTGGAATGTGGTTTTCATACCCCAGGTTTATAAAAGGAAAGAAAGGAATGGACTTTTCATTCTCATAAGCCTTTCTACTAGAACCCTCTCTCTCCTTCCTCTTACAGAATTATCATGATCCTTACCTTGTTCTGTTTAGACTATACCTGGGGCCTTCCTATATAAAACCAGGGGAGAGAGGAGGATGGTTGAGATTCTGAGTCTATGTTGGTATAAAATGAGCTTGCATCATTTGTGCAGTTTAAGTGGTTTTGTGACAAAAAAATTAAATAGAGCAGAAAAAATAGCTTTCCTTATGCCTTATGAGACCTAAAAATTCAACCATAAACTTCCAATTCAAAAGGCAGAAACTGAGAGTGACGGCATCTGCTTGGGACCCTCTTTCCCTGTGGACTAGTTATTGCATAACCATGTGCTGTGTTCATATGGCTCTCTCATGCTGCTGAGCCATGAAACCCAGTTCTGCTCAAACATAGTGAATCTTTCTCAAAACTGTGTATTCCCAATAATGAACTGCTCACTGACAAGTCAGTGGTTCCTAATTGTTTGACATTTATCCAAAGGAAAGGGAAAGTGACTCCTACCACCATAATTACAAGGTAGGCTATTGGCCAAGCATGGCCAGGAGCCTTGGTCTCTGACAGGCAGCAGCTGCTCAGGCTCCCTGTCCCAGAGGACAGCAGAAGGCAAGGGGGAGGGAGTGGAGGTAGGATTCAGGGAACTCAAGGCAAAAATTCTTTCCTAAGGCTGGATCCTCCCTGGGACTGGGCTCTGGGGCAGATGGTGTTTGCTTTTTCCATCAGTCAGGGAGCCATGGCCAGAAGCTTGGGCGATGGGGGTGTCCAAACATCATTTTTTGAAGCTCTTCAGGCTCCTTGCATTTTAAAATCACATAATTCTGCTTTCAAATATCACAGAGGCAATTCTATACAATGTTGCGGCATTCACTGGGCCATATTCCCTAGTGTGAGGGTGGGGACAAAATTACTCTGCTTAAGTCAGCAACCAGCTTAAGCATTTTTATTTTCTATTTGTGGCCTGAAGTCTTTCCTCTGGAGATGCTCTAATCTTTCTTGCCCTCTCCCTACTCCCTGCTTTTACTTTCTTAACTCAGGGTGATTTTGTGCTTCTGGAAGCCAGATTCTCTGTTCCGGGCTATTTCCACCTAGATGAGCAAGTCAGCTTGTGCACAGGGGGAGAGAGTCCTTGTTCTCAGGAGATACATGCTCAGTTATTTAGGGGTGAACTACACTGACATCTACACCTAGTTCTCAAATGCTTCAAGAGAGAGAAACTACACAAATAAGGTAAATGGTAACAGTTGAGGAATCTAGGTGAAGTGTACAAGCATGGATGCTGCATTAGTCTTCTGACTTTTCTGTTGATTTGAAATTTTCAAAATTAAAAAAAAAATTGTGAAAAACCAGCACAGTGAGGATAAGCCTTTTTTCTTCGGGTTCACATCTCAACAGTAGTCTCTGTTGGAGGAGGTATGTGGCTAAGGTGCTAACATGGATAAATACAATTGTTACTCGATTTCTTTCCATTCTGAGAATGGATTCTTACATCGTTCATCAGTCAATACTCTGGATAGAAATAGCACTGGGTTGCACCCTAAATGCTTCCCTAAATGCACTTTAAATCTATATTGCCTGTGGGCTCTTCTTAAGCCTAGAGATGCTTATGCTCCGCCAAAGATATACTAAATTGAAATCTCTGGGTATAGAAAAAAAGAATAGGTATTTATTTAAATCATTCTCTGTGGAGATACCTAATTTTAAGGTGATGAGACAAGGACTTCTCCACCTACTCTAGAAAATAGTAAGAAGAGCAAGAAACAGAAAAAGGAATCATTATTTTTGATGAAACTAAGAAATGTCTATAAGGATATGCAATATATACAGCAGAAATTGGGCCAGGATGAAGGTGGTGAGTGAGTGAGGAGGACTGACGCTGGAGATCTATGGTAGAGCTGAGACAGCATTGCCTTCTCCATCCTGGGGGCACATCCAAGGTATGGCTGATGTTTAGAACAACACGATAAAGGTGTAAGATTGACTTTGGGAGCCTCCTGGACAGTGTGTGACACCACAGAGGGGCTAAAAGAAGCATAAGAAAATTAGAGAACATTTGAATCTGTAAGAAGTCATTTCTTTGTATGGCTGAATAAAGGAGAAACTGTGACGGCTAGCATTTCTGTGGCTGTCAATCTTTGTTAGTTCTAGCGATGTAAACATTAAACTCTCTGACAAAACCCACTATTAGGGGCACCTGGGTGGCTCAGTTGTTAAGCGTCTGCCTTCGGCTCAGGTCATGATCCCAGGGGCCTGGGATGGAGCCCCACATCGGGCTCTCTGCTCTGCAGGAAGCCTGCTTCTCCCGCTACCAGTCCCTCTGCTTGTGTTCCCTCTCTTGCTGTGTTTCTCTCTGTCAAATAAATAAAATCTTAAAAAACAAACAAACAAACAAACAAAAAACCCCACTATTAGACTTCACATGGAGCCAGAGAGACTCCGTGCTAACTTGCAGTGCTTTCTTGCCTGCTCTCAAGACCATCCTTTTAAAGTTAGCTGATCCAGGTAATGAACTCCCCTCATTCATTAGGAATGAACAGAGGATCAATCCAAAATATTGCCAAAAACAAACAAACAAACAAAAACAAACAAACAAACAAACAAGAAGCCGTCAAGGAATCACACAAAGAAACATTTTAGAACACAGTAGATGACAATACAACAAAATGATTCTCCATAAACTCAGATAACTAGTGAAAAACTAACCAATATTTCAGAACTAAAAGCAGAGATTCAAGAGTTGGAGGAGGAAATGGTAAAACAATAGAATGAAAATAATAATGATCTAGAAGAGGAAAGTAAAGTGATTATGTTAATAGAAGCAACATTGGATTTGGTCAAAAGAGAAAAGATATCAGTGTAAATACAATTAAGGACATGAAGCAAGGACTTGAAAAAATAGAGAAAAATGAAAAGAAAATGAACAAACAAAAAATTAAAAAAAAATTGAATAGAACATGATGGACATGGATTACAGACAAAAATGATTCAACATAAATAATTTATGTCCTTGGAAAAGAAAACAGAATAAATCAGTAGAAAAACTACTGAGTATGTCATTTAAGAAAAATTTCAGATAAAGCTAAATTCTTCACATTGATAGGGCATACTATGTCTTGGAGGAGGAAGGATTCATGGACATTGTTATATATCCTGATATAGTTACTAAACTTTAGAGAAAAAGAAATAATTCTATAGGCATCAAAGCACACACTGAGAAGGGGTAAAACCAGATTGTATTGAGACTTCTGTCTGGAAACATTCAATGGTAGAAGACAAAGAACATGATTTAATGTCCTTAGGGAAAGAATATGAGACAAAACTATTTTATACCCAGCCACATTAGTGTTCAAACAAAAATATACCCAAGAGATATCTTTTAAAGATGCAAGCACTCAAGGAATATAGTTCTCCCTGAGCGTTTGTGAATGCATCATGAAGACAAATCTCAGCTGCCAAAAAGAAGAATGGAGAAACAGTGACAAAAGTTTGCAGAAAATGATGAATTCATTTACATATAGATCTAAGGATAAAGCATGGAAATTATGATTACAGAAAAGAACAGAGAGATGAAAACCAAGACAATAGTATAACTAATAAAATCAAGGTAGTCGAGAAAAAAGAGATAATAGTAGTAAAAGAGAGTTCAGTTCCTTACCTTACAGAGACAGGAAGATCAAATATGCTTAAAACTCAACAAATCACATATGAAACTACAAGAATGTTATTGAAAGGAGTGATGGTACACCCTAGATGAAGTAGGACTAAGAATATTGACAATAATAATATTGACATTGTTGTAAAAAAGAAAGCAGTGAAAGAGAATTAGGAAATGTAGATGAAAATCACAGAACCTGAATTTGAATGAAGTTTATGGTGGGGAGTCAATAGATTCTGTCAATAGTATATATTACAGAAGAACAAAATGAGACCATTGGTCCTCAAAATCAGCAAACTTTAGAAAAACACACAACAAAGCAAAACAAACACAGAACATAAAATGAAAGGCAAAAAAACCAATAAAAATATTTGTATGGGGGAGCCTGGGGGGCTCAGTGGGTTAAAGCCTCTGCCTTCAGCTCAGGTCATGGTCTCAGGGTCCTAGGATCGAGCTCTCTGCTCAGTGGGGAGCCTGCTTCCCTCTCTCTCTCTGCCTGCCTCTCTGCCTACTTGTGATCTCCCTCTCTCTGTCAAATAAATAAAATCTTTAAAAAAAATAAAAAAAATATTTGTATGATTTTAAGGTTTAATGTAAGCAACAGCTCTAGGAAATAAAAAAATATAGCTTTAGGTAATTGTAAAGGAAAAATCTCCAAGATAATGTGGTTAAATGAAAAAGCTATTTATAAAAGAAAGTGTATGGGTAGTCTTCTACTTGTGTTTAAGACAATATATATACTCTATATTTTTATACTGTATAAAACTAAGTACATCTATACACACACATACACACATATGTGTGTACATATGAACAGACTATCTCTGGAAGGATACACAAGAAACTCTTAACAGGAGTTGTCTCTGGGACAGAAGGCTGGGAACTGGTGGCTATGGAAGGTTTTTCACTGTCCATGATTTTATACTTTTTAACTATGGATTTTTATTACTTTTTTCAAAATATATCTAATACTTCCAAATCTCCACAGGCAACCTGCACTGGGGGCTGAGCAGCCCTGGTTTTTCATTTTAGGGTTTTTGACAACCTGATGACTGTTTCATTGTATCTCAGTGGTAGGGATAAAGATGATGATTGCTATCTCTGTTTCATGTGGGGTTTTGGCAGACCAGCAAATGGTCTTATTGATTTACTTGTGTCTGAAATTTCCTGGTTTCAGTAGATTATAGTCAACTTAAAAAAGGTAAAAACAGGGCGCCTGGGTGGCTTAGTAGGTTAAATCCTCTGCCTTCAGCTCAGGTCATGATCTCAGGGTCCTGGGATGGAGCCCCACATTGGACTCTCTGCTCAGCGGGCACCCTGCTTCCCCCTTTCTCTCTGCCTGCCTCTCTGCCTACTTGTGATCTCTCTCTCTGTCAAATAAATAAATAAAATTAAAAAAAATATTTAATAAAAAAATAAAAAAGGTAAAAACAAAAATCTTAATTATGATGTTATAATATACTAGGGCTTTAGAGTCCATGTTACTGTTTACATTTGTCTCTTAATGTTAGAGTGTCTTCATTTAAATTCCCCTGAACTAACAGAATGGACCCTTAGCTTATGTCCTAGGTTCTGGTCTCTGTCTTTCAATTCCCATTCTTTCCCATTTTTCACCCTGCTAGTCCCTTCCACCATGGCTCTCTGTAGGCACTCCATCAAACACTATCTGCTGTTGGGCTTTGAACACCTAGGGCAACATCGCCAGTCTACCTACCATGCTGTCCAGGTGGATCATTCACCACATGCATGATGCTTATTTCCATCTTTGTTCCCGTTGCCTCCCCAGTTGGGAATAATCCCAAACCCAGACCCACATAGATTCTTTTCTTTCCTGAATCCTATTACACTCACAGTCAGTATCTCACAAGTTAGCCTTTACCTGTTTTTCCATGACTGCATCCATGATCACTTTTCTACAAGTTTAACCCCTTCAGGGGGAAGACCATACATAGTGCTCTATGTTCTAAGGAAATCCCAGAACTGACCATTTCCTATCATCTTCATAGATATGACCTTACTTGACCTTAATTGGAGCCACTAGCATTTTTTGCCTGTTCTGCAAACACCTAACTGGTGTCTTTGCTATCCTTCTTGTGCCTCCTGTAGTTCATTCTCTACACAATGGCTACAGTGATTGTTGGCTCTGAGCATAAATCAGATAGTCTTACTCTCTGGCTTAAAAGCTTCGAAGGGCTTCCCAGCACGCCTGTGACAAGATTTAATCTTTAGGTGATTTACAAGCCCCAGTAGGATCTCCAAGCACATTCTGCATAACTCACTCCCAATTCTCTGGTTTCCTTCACAAACCAACCTCTCCATAACAAACTCATTTCCTCCTGGGGTCATTGTACTTGTTAGGGAACCCTTTCTTCTGTGTCCCTGCATATCTGTCTCCATCACCTCCTCCAAGTCTTTCCTGACACCTGACCCAGTGCAGAGATCCTCTCCCATCACTTTCTGGCCCTCTTTTCTGCTTTATTCAAGTTGGTAATTTTCATCTTCATTATGGAGGAGAACAGAAAATGTACCCTGGGGTCAGATTGCCTGGATTTAAATCTCACCTCCATCACATAAGCTGTGTGACACTGTGCAGGTTCTTCACCTCCCTCCGTCTGACTCACTTTTCTCATCTGTAAAATGGGGATGATGTGATACTCAGTCTATGGGAACATTGTGAGGAATGAAAAACATTTAGAAAGCTGGCAGGCAGAAGATGAGGATGACATAGGTTTTGTTATTATAAAATTGATATTTATTTACTCACTATTTCCTGACTCCACACCTAGGACTGTCACTCTAGTGTTTTATATTGCTAGGGCTCTGGTGACAAAGCACCACAGACTGAGTGGCCATAAGCAACAGTCACTTATTTCCTGGAGGCTGGAAATTTCAAGATCAAGGTTGGTTTCCTCTGAGGCCTCCCTCCTTGGCTTGTAGATGGCTGTCTTCTTCCCGTGTCTTCACCTGGTCTTCCCTCTGTGCCCATCTGTGTCCCAATTACCTCTTCTTATAGTCACATTGGAGTAGGGCCTGCCACAATGACTTAATTTTAACTTAACTGCCTTTGTGAAGGCTCTATCTCCAAATACTGTTGTATCTTGAGAAACTGGGGGTTCAGACTTCAGAATATTAATTTTAGGGGTACAAAATTCGTAACATCTGCAAGACAAGGTTATGAGCTAGTGAACTCCATATCTCAGCAGTTAGAAGTGTGGTTAGTACGCTTCGGCGTCTTAGTAACCATCTCTCGAAGGGATAGGAGAGTCTCCTACCCCCTCCCTCTTACTACACCCAGTGTATTCAGTTTCTTACTACCTCTTGAAAGCATGTCAGCACCTCCTACCTATCCTTGCTCCATCCTGTATCTACAAAGTATAGAACAGCTGAGCACTGGGGAGAGGAGGCATTTGAGAAATGTGCTGAGTCCTTGAGAAGTACCGAACAGGGGAATACTTTCCACCTTGGTTTTTGTCCCCTAAAATTTAAATGATCCCCTTTAGAGTCCAAAAGCAAGTAGGGGGCCACCAGCTTCACTGAGGAGCTAATGTTGGAGTCTGGTGACTCAGGGACTGGAAAGGAAAGGGAGGCAGAATTCCCAGGGCTTTTGGTAGCTGGGCTGCAGGTCAGCACCCAGTTAAGCAGATGGTTCAAGCCTTGCAGAAGGACAGATCTCCATTCTAATCAAACAACCAGTGTCTGGTCCTTGGCCCTGCTCCTCAACACCTTGACGAGGTTTGGAAGACAGCCTTTCTTGGAATAGGGTCTGATCTTACATAAGGTGTCAGAATTGCCAATAGTTGGCATTTCTCCTGTGAGTTCTGTAGAAGAGGGCTATATTTTGCCTATTTAGAATCAGGTAAACCTCACTCTATACTACAGTTGAATTCCCCAAAGATTGACTGTGAACTTTAAATTCTGGTCTACCCTACATGTACAATGGACAGAGTGGGAGTGGTCACTCTTTAAAGTAAATGGCCAGTGTGCCTCTTTTGGCAAATAAGGAAGCTTTGTGATTTTTCTTTTCTGTTTTGTAAATGTGACTTTTACACACACACACACACACACACACACACACACGCACGCGCGCACGATTATTTTGCCCTTAGCAGGGTGAGGAAGGACCGGTATCTAACTCAGATCTAACACTAAAGGGGATGGTAGTGTTAAGTAGCCGAAACTGCAGAGAAAATTGTGACCTCTCTTCCCACTTCAGTTTAAGCTAAAAATCACGAAAAGCTGAGACAACATCTGTCAGCTTTGGAGACCCTGCTTTCCTCTGGGCACTAACCTGGTAAATTCTGACTTTGCTATAGAGACAAGTGATTACCAGGTGTGGCTTGTCAGAGAAATGTGAAGAAATTGGGTTTCCTCCTCTTAAATTTGTGCTGTCTGGTAGGCTGATTTAGTTGAGCACATTTTGTTGGTTTTGTGAAAGAGTATAATGCCTTAAAAAGGTTAAATTGCTGAGTCATCCCTCCAGACAGCCCCAGGGTTTAATTGGAAAGAGCTAGGGTGGATGTCTTTACTGGCATGTGACATCATGTGTTGCCGCTGTAAAAGCAGCAGAATTGAGTCAAGGACGAAGGGATCAGATTTACACAATAACCACAGCTGGGGAATTTTCTAGGAGGTAGAAAAGAGACTCCTAAAAAGGCAAAAAACATTATAAGGAGAATTTAAGAATCTGGAATCTGGATCTTTACTGGACGATCAATCCAGTAAAATGGAAGGGTGGGGTTAAACAGGTTTTGTATTCTTTGAAAGTTTTGTTTTATTTTGGAAGTGCCTGGGTCACGCAGTTAGTTGAACATCCAACTCTTGTGTTGTGGTCTAGGGATCATGAGATTCAGCCCTGCGCGGAGTCTACCCGGGATTCTCTCTGCCACTCCCTCTGTCCCTCCAGCTAGTGTGTGTGTGTGTGTGTGTGTGTGTGTGTGTGTGTGTGCGCATGTGAAAGTTTTCTCTCTCTCAAATAGTTGAAAAAATAAAATAATCTTATTAATTAAATTAATTAAATTTTTTTATTAATTAAAATAAAAATTTTAAATTTTCTTAACTATTTGAAAAAGAGAAAGCCCTCACATGCGTGGAGCACTGGGTGTGGTGCATGAACAATGAATCTTGGAACACTGAAAAAATAAAATTAAATTAAAAAAATAAAAAAGAAAAAGAAAAATTTTGCTTTATATTATATTATTTTATGCACTAATATTTTAGAGGAGTAGCTCCTGATCTGTTAGTTTGTATTTGTTCAAATTAGTAAGAACATGAATTAATAGTCTCTTAGGCTCAAAGCTTTTGAAATTCAGAGATTGTTAATACCTGGATTCTTCCCCCCAAAAGTAAGTGTGGCGATGACCTCTGATGATGTGAAGAAATTGAATGGCTCTTTGACCACATGGTATACCCTCAACTGCTTACTTTTGATGGCTACATGGTAAGTTCCAATTTAGATGTTTTATAGATCTGTTTTGGAGATCTGGTTTAGACTTGAATGAAGCCTTGTCTATTTTATCATTTAGTCCTTAAGAATTTATTCTTCAGGAAGTACATTTTGTGTCAGACATTCATATTTTTAATGTTTTGGACTCCATTTTACTTTTTTCATAGTGTGCGGTTGACATCTAAAATTGATTTTTGTGCTTGAGGAAACTGTATTATTAAAATAGGTTTTTGTGGGGTGCCAGGGGGGGTTCAGTTGTTAAGCATCTGCCTTTGGCTCAGGTCATGACCCCACAGTCCACAGATCACCCCGAATCAGGCTCCTTGCTCAGCAGGAAGCCTGCTTTTCCCAACCACTCTTCCTGCTTGTGTTCTCTCTGTCTCTGTCTCTATCAAATAAATAAATAAAAATATTTAATAAATAAATGAATAAAATAGGTTCTGGGGTGCTTTGAGTGGCTCAGTAGATTCAACGTCCAACTCTTGTTTTTGGCTCAGGTCATGATCTCAGGGTTATGGGATTGAACATCAGGCTCCATCTGCTTATTGCAGAGTCTGCTTGTCCCTCTCCCTCTGCCCCCCCCCAGTTCCCCCTGCTCACACTCTTTCCAAAATAAATAAATATATATAAATATATATTTATTTATTTATTTATTTTAAAAATTTAATTTTATTTTTTCAATGTTCCAAGATTAATTGTTCATGCACCACACCCAGTGCTCCATGCAATCCGTGCCCTCCTTAATACCCACCACCAGGCTCACCCAACCCTCCACCCTCATCCCCTCCAAAACCTTCAGCTTGTTTCTCAGAGTCCACAGTCTCTCATGCTTCAGATAAACAAATAAATCTTTAAAAAAATAAAATAAAATAAGTTTTCACAGGTACTTTGCTATGTGTGACAAAACACATAATTAGCAGGAATTAAGAGCTAATGAGTTTATCAACCCATTCTACATAAGGGCTCCCTATGTTCCACTGATACAGGCATTGCTGGGACTTGTGTAAGAAACAAATTATTCCATGATTTATAAAAGTCTTACTGCCTTAGTATTATTTTTTAAGCAGTTAAAAAAACATGGAGCTTGTTATTTTTTTGGCAGGGGAGTGGGAGCTTATACAACAATATTGATAGTTTGGAGGTTGAGCTTAAACTGCCTGAAATGTTGGGAGCCACAGAGACATTCTGAGAGGGTGGGCTTGTCACAGCCAGTGTGTCACTAGCAGCACTGACTGTGTTGGAGGGGTGGGGCTGGTGGGACAGCATTCTGTAGCCATGTATCCGTCTGCACCTGACGTTTGACAGAGATGCGGGAAAGGGATGTCCAATTCATTAATTGCTTTTTTTTTTCAATGTCAGCAGTTGATTGAAACATTTGTTTGCCACTGTTCAATGCATTGCAAAACAAGCCAGGGAAGAGAGATAGCCTCCAGAGAAGTAAAACAACTTACCTAGACATGCATGTTCTGTTTGTGACCAGGTATTTTAAAGGCAATGACTTGAAAAAATGACTAGGGCTCACGTGTGGCTGTCAGACCCTTCTGCTGACGTCATGTGATTAAATTTGAACTGTTACAGGAGCCATCTCTTCAAAGGTACCTGCTTCCTGGAGACATATGCCTTGTCAACACCCCTTCTCATAATGCAGGCAACAACATTTTATCTCCCTTCAACCAAGAGTGCTTTTGGAGTCTTTAGCAACCTCATGATTCCATGAAGGCTCAAGGACCCTGGTTTCCTTGCCTTCACTGCTTTGAGCTAGACCGTCAGTGGGTCCTAAATAGAGCCCTAACCTTAACCTCAAACTTGACTCATAACACAGAATATCTCTATAGGAGTGTTAGAAAAGCTAGAAAAGCTTAAATTATATATAATTTGAACATTTGAATTTGAATATACATTGTTTATCGTTGTTGGAAACTGTTGGAGAGTGTGTGTTAAGTGAGAGAGGGCTGTGTTTTCAAAGTGATACTGAAAGGCATACTCTACTTTAGTTCACATGAAAACCAGAAATGACTACTGTACAGAAAAACATAGAATAGGCAAGGCCCAAACATTTTTAGGTAACTGTGGATATTCTTCTTGGCTCAAGTGCCATCCACATCTATGTCCAGTTCTTGGCCATTTTGTAGGGTGCAAGAAGAGAAGAGGAAAGACAGAGGCCCAGGGTAGAGGAGGAGGGATGTATCTGACCTTTCAGAACTCACTTGTTCCTCAGGTTGAAGATCTCAGCATCTCCCTTGGGAGCCGGAGGTAGAACCAGCAACCCTGTCTTATGGAATTAATCACACTAGAAATGGAGGAGCCAGCTTAGGAGGAATTTGTACACATTATTGTACAGAGAGTGTGATGAAAACCCTTTTAATGGGCTTTAAGAGGCTATGTTCTTACTGACATGCTAACATGTGGAAACTCAGGATCTTGGCCCTTTGGTGTTTATGGTGTGTCTTAGAATTTAGTGGCTGAGTAAAAAACCAAGGGCCTGTGTTGAAGGGAGTGATTTTTTTTTTTTTAATGTTGAGGATAAGTGTATTTTATCAAACTAGGGGGGATTTCAATGGTGAATTCTCTCAGTACCTTAGAGATCAATGAATAAATATCCTCCAATATGATCAAGTTCCAGTTCCTCCTCAGGGCCATCTGATGAGGTTAATAGAACTGAACATTGGAAGTGTCAGCTGTTATTTTTCATGATTAAAGAAATGGAAGAAAAAACAAAGCCTGTCATCCTCCCTGTGTGAAAGCCAAATTTTGTAACATGCAAATTCTCCAAAGCGAGAGTCTATTATTTCCCAGTCTTAGAGGGCATAGCCTCACAGCCTTTGAGTTTCAGAACAAGGGACACGGGAGGTAAGCTTCTTCCTGTGTTTGGCTGGCATTTCCATGACATGGGATTCAAACAAGCTTCCACATCTTGTGTTTAAACTTTTCCTCATAATCCCATGTAGCACTGTTTTCACCCTGAACATGCAGAGGACAAAGGAATAACATGCACCGGCTGTTGAATGTCCTATTCTTGCCTTCCCCTCCCAGGGTCTTCTGGGCTAGTTTGCTTCCACTCTGCGACATGCTATGCTAAAGTAATTTGTTAAAACCTGAAGATGTTTTCTTAAGAGTAAACTGTAAGACACATACCAGTTTCCAGTTAGTTGCCAAAACTCACATCAGTAGCAACTCCTCACAAATACAAAACAACACAATCTGATGAGTTCAGCAGGTCGGGTATCTTACCCAGACTAGAGACCTCATTTTACAAATGAAGGATTTACGTGGAAGCTGAGAGGCTCCAGTGATAGTGCCAGGTCTGGAACCCGGGGTTTGTGATGACTACGAATCAAGTGGTTTTTCTTTACCATTGCAGCATAACCTGATTTGTGTTTTTAACTCAATTGTATGTATTGTCTGTTTTCCAGATCACATATTGATCTGGGTAGGCTACTGTGCCCAGTTATTCACTCAAATGCTAACTGAAGTATTGTCGTGAAAGTATTTTGTAGATGTGATTAAAGTCTCTAATCATTTGATTTTCTTCTAGATTACCTGGGTGGGCCTGACTAAATCAGGTTATGGGCCCTAAATGTAGAGTTGAGACTTCTCTGAGAAAAAAAAATTTCCACCTGTGGACAGAGCTTCAGCTCATGCTGGAGAATTCCGGTCTCCCCTTCTTGACATCTTGCCTGGTGGATTTCTGACATGCCTTGTTGGCCCCTCAATCATGAAAACCAACAGCTCTCCTTAAGTCTCCTCATATATACCTTTTACTAGTTCTGCTTCTCTGGTTGAACCTTGACTGATACCCAAGAGAGAAGTTGTAATTAATAAGTGTATCTGAAATCAGGTCATATCCTGAGGTTTCCATTTTTGGATGGCAAGAGAAGGCAAGGCTTTGTGTGGCCTCATGGAACCAGGAGCCTGACCTTTCAAATACTTTTGTGCAGCTCTTGTTGAAAGAGCAGAGCTGATCTTAGTTGGACATTGAGGCCAGGGTGCATTCTGATGTAATGGCTGATTGGACATTGGCTCACTGCCCAGCAGTGACTGGGTAGAAGAGGGAGGATGGATAAGTGAAGTGTAGATCAGAAACACAGCACAGAAAGCAGCTGAGTAGTCAACTGGGGACTCCTGGACAAACAGAGCATCAACAGATTCATCTGCTGTCAGGCCGTGGTCAAGGTGGGAGGTCACAGGATGAGTGGGGACAGCTAATCGCTGCCAGAAGGAGAATGGAGGGTAGAGAATAGGCAGTCAGGCTTTGTGTGTGAACATTTAGGAATAAACAATGAAGAATACGGGATGTTTTCAATGGAAAACTATGCATTATTTAGAGCACACGCTTCTAGGTTTCCTGCTTAGCTGTTTGTTGCATGGAACTATTTTTATAATTTGTAAATTGTGGACAACCAATGGTAATGCAATCATAATTACCAATGCAAAATAATTCTTGCTCATAGGCCCACAAATAAATTCTGTCTGCAGAGGTTTAATCAATTCCCCTCCCTATAGAAAAACCATTCAACATTCTTGTTCTTCGTATCAATTTGTGGTTCTTTGACTTCTTTGAACCTGTTGTAACATCTGTACAATTTCCTTTTTTAACAAATGGGTTCAATAAAATCTTTGGCACATGTTCATTTTATGTTTGCATGAGAGTCATAATTTTACCTTTTTTTAAAAAAAAAATTATCCTCTAACAACACCTGAGGTGTCTTGGGTATACACAGGGAAGAATAGTATAGGCTGCATTGGCTTCAGATCAAAGGGATAAGAATCTGTCCTGTGAGGGTAGCTGAGGGGTCACCAGCCCCTGGAAGACCCAGGCCATGTGCTTGCAGCCGGGACAGCATGAATACAAGTAAACTCTTCTCTTTCTCCTTTTTTAATTTGGGTAACATACAGATCCCTTCTCTTGCCCTTCGAGATTGAGATCAGAGATGCTTTTATAGTTTTTTGAAGAAGAATTAAATGCGCTCTCTTTTATATTTCTACAAACATTTGTTTATGCATGTGTGTTTATATCTTACTTGCTTCCAAAAACTACATTTGAAGTGAATCAGATAGTAAAAGGAGGGAGAATAATAGATTGAAGAGCAGGCCAGACCTTACCTTGCAAAGAGCAATGTCACTTGTAGAGCCACACAGCAGATGGTGAAAAACCATATGATAAAAATAACAGAAGGCTGCATGGTAAATATATTACAACAACAAGCAGGCAGCTAATGTGACTGAGGAATAGGGAGGAAAGCCAGGGGAAGGGGATCGTTCAAGGTCACCAGCTCTGAGATATTAATAGTACCTTGCACTTTGGATTTATGTGTCAATAGTCTCCAAAGAGCAAAGGGGGGAGGTCACTTTCACTATCACTTGGCCTTCCTGTGGAGGGTGGGTGGGACAGGAAGTGTGGACTCCAGGCAGGAGACACTGCTAACTTTCTTGTGTGGATGGAAACACTGGGGTAGGGGTGGAGAATGTCCCTTCCCAAGGAAGGAACTCATTGCCAGCAGGAGAAGGAAGATGGAAGCCCAAGTCTCCCAACAGTATGGTGTCCTGACTAAGTTGTCTCTAGTGCTGTGGTGATGGTGGAGGTGACAGTGTCAGGGGTCAGAGAGCACTCTATAAACAGAGCAATCCATGGAGCAGAGGGGGGCACATTCTACCTTTTCTTTTTTTTCCCCCCAAATATGTTTATTTTATTTTTTCTTTGTTACAAGATTAACTGTTCATGCACCACACCCAGCGCTTCATGCAATACATGCCCTCCTTAATACCCACCACTAGGCTCACCCAAACCCCCCCTCCCCTCCAAAACCCTCAGTTTGTTGCTCAGAGTCCACAGTTTCTCGTGGTTCATCGCCTCTTGATTTCCCTCCATTTACCCTTCCCTTCCTTCTCACAATGCTCTCCACGTTTTTCTTTATGCTCAGCACATAAGTGAGACGATAAGATAATTGAGTCTCTCTGCTTGACTTATTTCACTCCAGATAATCTCTTCCAGTCCCATCCGTGTTGATACAAAAGTTGGATATTCATCCTTTCTGATGGAGGCATGATATTCCATTGTATATATGGGCCATATCTTCTTTATCCATTCATCTGTTGAAGGGCATCTTGGTTCTTTCCACAGTTTGGCAATTGTGGCCATTGCTGCTATGAACATTGGGGTACATGTGGCCCTTCTTTGTAATTCATCTGCTTCCTTGGGGGTAAATACCCAGTAGTGCGATGGCAGGGTCATAGGGTAGCTCTATTTTTAATTTCTTGAGGAATCTCCACACTGTTTTCCAAAGTGGCCGCACCAACTTGCAATCCCACTAACAGTGCAAGAAGGTTCCCCTTTCTCCACATCCTCTCCAACATTTGTTATTTACTGTCCTGTTGATTTTGGCCATTCTAACTGGTATAAGGTGACATTCTACCTTTTCTTAATCTATATGTCTATGTAGAGAAAGAAATCTGCAAATTTGGGAGTGAGTTGTATGGGATCTGTGATTGGAGATACATGCTGTCCAGAACATAATTCTAAAAAATTTCCCTAAAGGTCTTTTTAAGGAAAATCTCACAGAATTATTATTATTTTTTAAATTAATTTTATTTTTTCAGTGTTCCAAGATTCATTGTTCATGCACCACACCCATTGCTCCATGCAATCAGTGTCCTCCTCAATACCCACCACCAGGCTCCCCCAACCCCCACCCCTCTCCCCTCCAAAACCCTCTGTTTCTCAGAGTCCACAGTCTCTCATGTTTCCTCTCCCCCTCTGATTTCCCCCAATTTTCATATGGTTTCACTTACATGTGCAGCATAAGGAAAAACGGGGAGGACATTGGGAAAAGGAAAAGAAGGGTGAATTGGGGGAAATATCACAGAATTAAATTGAATATGTGTGTGCTGTATTGGAAATAGCCTTCATGAAATAAGTTGCACATATTATCAAGAAAAGCATTTGGGAAAGTGAGAGAGAGTATTGACTCTCTTACTATCTTAGAGACTGCTGTTGAGAGAAGGTCCAGACTGAAGCTGACCTCCAGACCAAGGAAGAACATCTGTCTGGGATGTGTGGGGGCAATATGGAACTCATATAGCTCAAGACCTGTCTAAGCAGAATGACAGTGGGCTCCCATGATGGGCAGAGAACAGTGGGGAGGAAAGAGGAGTTGGCAGTTTTCAAATAAACCAAAAATGTTCTTGAGAATTCACAGTACAGAAAATTCTTGGAAGTTGTTTATGAGGGTGTCAGTTTTAAAACACGGTTCTCTAGCTGTGTTTGATGTCTCTCTCATAGTTTAGGGGAGGGAAAATGGAAGGAGGGAATGATGATGGGGTGAACTTTGCATGTGCTGCTAGAAATCCACAGTGGCCCTAAAATGGTTGGGGGGAGGGGAGATGAGGTTTTGTGGGTCCCTGAGCAGAGCTCTAGGCAGTAAATTATTTCTTAGGATTGTCAAACCAGCCTGTGAGTCAATAATCTGGAGGATTTGGGAGTATATACTGAATCATGCTGTGGGGGCCTGGAAGGAACCAGGGTTCCTCTTTGTGGTGAACTACTCTTGGTATAGGGTTGCTATCAACATTTCCATGGACTCCAAGTCACATTTTTCATAGGGGACCCCTCTTCTGATCTTAAGAATGGCTAACATTAAGCACTTACTATATGCCAGGCATTGCTTTCTGTGCTTTTCATGTATGAATTCACAGAAATCTTCCAAGGGAAGTTTTTATAGACTTGGGTGGAGAAACTCATCAGGTTTGTAGGTTGGAGCTTGTGTTTTAAATGTATAACCATTTTCCTAAGTTGTCAGTTTCAATAACTCTTGGAGCTGGTTAAGCTGGATTCTGATAGGAACATTTGCTTTAGGCCTTTACATGTTTGTATAATTTGGGTTTAGCTCACTCTGCTCATTTCAAACCCCATCAAGAGCTGGAACGGTGTATAAATATGATGTGGCGGTTGATGACTGACCATGATTGGAAAGAAGTAAATAAGTTCTATTTATGGTTTGTAGTACCATTCCACCCTTCAGGTAACATGGAATCTTTGTCCTTCTTTGTGCTTTAAACCTCCTGTGTCATTCATACTTCCAAACAAGGTAGCAAAGTCTTATTTCGGATCCACTAAGGGGTGAGTCTGGAAAGCCAATTCATCTTCCATTAAGAAGCTGGTGTTGATTGACCAGATGGCTGTGGCCCCTTTAGTAAAGACTAAGTAGTAAAGGTTGGGCTTAGGAAATGACAGTGTAGATGAGAGACTGTGTTCTCTCGAGGGCAGGCCTGCAGGATGAGGTGCTGTAGACAGTAGGAGTTTACAGATGCATCTGCACAAGCAGAGACAAGCCAGAACAGAGAATGACATAGGCCTTGGGAAGGATGTAGGGAATTCAAAAAGGAGACCACAGGTCTCCAAAGTGGGCATCTTGCAGATTTTGGCCTGCTGAAAAGCAGATGGACAAGTAGCTTTACATGTCTGGTTAGATAAATTAAAGATTTGAAAGCAATAATGTCAACAACAGCTACCATTAAACAGAGATTGCAGGAGTGGAACAGACCTTTTAAGCATTTGTTTTACTTGAAGCCCAGTATTTATCTCTTTGGCTCAAGCCCAAGTACCTAGCTGGCAGGGACCCAAACTCACCCCCCGAGCTGCCTCTTGGAAATCTAAAAAACGCAATCTGCCACCAATGAAAACTGTCTCTCTGGGTTTCAGAGCTCTGTTAGAATCATTCTGGGATATTCCACATAGTGTATTAAAATAGTGAAACTATTCAATAATTTTCTGTTTTGTCTCAAGGGCCACTCTTGGGGAGGGGTTAAAAACAGTTGTAAATCATTTGAGGGAGTGTGTACACAGTAAAATGTACATCTGAAAGTTTTGGTTTCTTTATTATCCTATGTTTATATTTGATGAATAAGTACCCTTTTTGAGTGACTTTTTCAGGGTGTCATCCCACCGAAATCCAAGGGTGATCTGGCGATGCCCTCATTCATCATGGTTTTCTTGTTCCTAACATCCACCACATCTGCTGCTCAGCTGGATCCTCAGACATTGCAGCTTGGCCTGGACACTTGTGTGAACCTCATCGTAGGATCAGGGGAACTCTCTGTTCTCTATTCACAGACTGAGACCAAGTCCTGGGAGATGCACTGTTACCTCTGTCTCCTGGATTTCCTTGTTGTGCTTAGGGCTTCTTCCTACTATCTTGAATCTTCTTTCCCGTTCACTACCTTCCACTTCCTATTATCATGGTCCCCTTTTGATATTGAGGGCTCCTAAGGCAGTTACTGGCATTCCACTGGTATAAGAGTTGAATAACAACACAGGAGACAGTTGACAAGACAAGACAGTTGGCAAGAACAAATGTGAGGAATGACAGGACAGATGGATTCAGGCCCCCTGTGGGTTCTGGACTGAGAATACGGCTTGGGGGGATATCACAGCCATAGCTGTCAGGGAATGGGAGTTGTGTCCACCCCTCTGATCCTGGTGTTCTTCTCAGCCTTGCACCATATTCCCAGATGAAGGCTAGAGCTCAAACCAAAGTCTGGGCTGAGTGTTCTGGGTGCATGGGAATCAAGGTGTGAAGTGCAAGCCTGATGTAGGCCCTGTGCCCCTTCTGCACACCTTCTCAGCAGAACATTCAGGTGGAAGGGCTGGAAGGGAGCCAGATGAAGCCCAGAGGCCAACTCTACCCTCAACAAGGGGACAGAAGTCTGGGCACGATAACAGCCTGGGCACTGAGACTTTTTCCTGAATAACACCTGCAGAATTTGTACTCTTGGGTATTCTTCATACATGACTCAGGCTCCCTCTTCAAATCTAGAAGTCACTCAAAGAACAATGTGCTTTTGTAGATAGATGAGTAAACGGACAGATGGAAGCTGCTGGATCAATGGTGATGGAGAGGTGAGTCTATAGCATGAAATGTGTCCAAAGCAGCAGAAGTTTGGTGTTTGGATATATTTCCCATTCACAAAGTATAACCACCTGTTTCTTCTTTTATTTTATTTTATTTTTTGAAAAAGCTTTTAAAAAACCTATTAAGAAACATCAAAATGTTTCTTGGGCATTAGGCAGCTGTTAAAATATTTTGATAGATTTAGGATAAGTGAAGTCAGAAACATACGGGTTTCATTTTTCTTAAATTAAATGTGTGGATTTTTAAATAAAAGGTGAATAACCCACGAAAATATAGTTCAGCTTTTTTTTTTTTAAAGGGGGAGAGGGGTGTTTAATTGTTAAACAAACGAATGTTTACATGCAAATGAAAATCAATATGTATAAGGCATGAATACCCTAAGGGTTGCTCTAAACAGGCAGTAAAGGGCAAGGCAGCTGCCTGAGGCTGTCCTTTGAGAGCCAAGCTGGCTAATTCACTTGTTATCTAACATGTGAAGTAACATCTGCAGGAAGCGTTGAGAAAGAATACATCTTCCAGGTTTAGTGGCACAAACCAGGCCCAAAATCAAATCAAAGCTGCTGGGACGTGAAAAGAGCCATGACCAAGAACATCCCAGACAGAATATGTGGATGAACCCGAGCAGGCTGGCCACCTGGAGTCTGGATCTGGGATGCCCAAAGGGCAAGTCTTCTTTTGTGTCTCTGGTATTAGCTGGGGAGCATGGCAACAGGGCCCCCCCGCAGGCGGTGTGGGTCTACCCTGGGGGCCTGCTCCATCTCCCCCAGGGGTTCTAGAAACGCACATGCGGGGTTTATGGAGCTCTCTCTGCTACATGGTCACCTCTCCAAAGTGAACCCCAGCTCTCCCTAGTGAACAGGCATTGTTTCTGTACAAGGAAGAAGAACCTAGAAGCAAAAGCCTGCTGTCCAAGAGCGGGACTACTCTTTTTTTTTGCTCTCAGAGAGGGGTGGTGCAGAGCACACCGTGTTTCCTGCGAGTTCGGGATGCCAAGCTCTCTCGCGCTGTTTCCTCCTCTCCTTCTATGCCTGTGCTTGCATCCACCACTGACCGGAAGAGCCCGGGCTGCGGGGTGGAGGATAGAGCCTCCCCAGGCCCCCTGTTTCTGCCCTGAGCTTCCTCTGACTTAGCGACTGGTGCTTTTATGCTTCTGAAGTTCCTGCTGGTTATATGGCAGCTCACAGTTGATTGTTTGGGTCTTCCCTTACTACTGGCCTCACACTTCAATGCTTATGAGAGGTTAAAGCTGAGTAATTTTCTCGTTGAACCAGACTCAAAGGTAGAAGGACAACCTTGGCCGTTTTCATAGCAGCCCTCAGGACAGGCAAGCAACAGGTGCCTCATCCTGTGTGATACTCTCAGCCCTAACTTATTTTTTTCTTGATTTTTTTCTCTTACTGATGAATTCAGAACCCTAATGGTGTTGCTGGGTGAGTCTCCAGTTAAAGGATAAGAGCAAAGATCATAAGTTTTGACTGTGTGTTGAGCTTGGAAATAATCAAGAATGCATGGGGATGATTGATAATATCAGCTAACATTTACTGGGTTCTGGACTGGCTACCTAATTTGAGGGGCCCAGTGCAGAATGAAAATGCCAGACCCCTTGTTCAACGTTGTTAGGAATTTCAACACAATGGCAGCAGAGCGTTAAACCAAGTGTGGGGCCCTTCAGTGCACCTGTGTGCAAATGTGTGGGACCACAGCCCTCAACTGGGCCCAGACTGTGACGCTCTGAGGTACACACGTTACACGCACAATCTCATTTCATTCCTACCCAAAACTCTCTGAGATAGAAATTCTTATTTCTGTCTTACAGATGAGTAAACTGAGACTTTCAGAAGTTAAGTTGCTTGGATCAAAGTCACCCCACAAGGAGTGCCAAGATTTGAATTGAGGCAGTGACCTCAGAGCTACAACATTCAGAAACGCATCTGTGTATCTACATGAGAGCTGAACACCAGTCACAGTAGTCCGTGTGTGGGTTGATGAACAAGTAAGCACACACTCTGAAATGTACATGGGCAAGCTCGTGTGTACACAGCCTGGATAACCCAACAGAAAACAGGGAAGTTGGCCAACTCCAAGCTCAAAGCAATGTTTTGGATGATTTAATCCATGAAATCATACATTTTGGAAAGACCGTGCAAGAGCCCAAACACATCAGATCTGGGGTTGCCTCAGTTCAGCTACTCAAGAAACCACTTCCTGCAAGGGCTCGAGGCTTGACCAGCCCACCTGTAACACCAATGGCTTCACTGTTTAATCCATCTTGTATGGTTCACGTCCAAGCAAACTGAACATATTTATCCTTGCAAGTCATGTTCCAAAGCGTTCGGCCCCCAAATTGATATTGAATGGTTTTTAAGGAAACTGTTCTGCACCTGTGTGCCACGCAGACACTACGTGCACGTGCTACACCCCTATGGCAGTGAACCCACAGTGGCAGGACTGGGTAAGAAGGGGAACGGACCAAAGCCTGGTTTGAAAACAAGCAACCTCTGGTTCAGTTATGATGACTAAACCATGAGACACTTCTCACTCACTTTTCCTCCCCAGGTCTATCCCAACGACTGTGAAAGTCTAAAGCAGGTCCACTGGGATTATCTGCAATTTCCACCAGTCAACAATTGATAGAAGAACTGACCACATAAGAATATTCTTGTGATTTTTATCTAATAGCATCAAAATGGCTCTCTGGGCAACGTGCTTAGGAAAAGCATCACTGATCTGTGGGATGCCTCTTCCCCCAAACGTGAAAACTTGAGGAACAAGTATGAAATTCACACAAACAACTTGCTTTTTAAATGAAAAGAGCTAGGATGTTTTGTTAATACATTAAACTTAATGTGGAGTGAGTGGCATTCAATTGTTCTGAGGCTAACAGGCCCCTGAGACTTAAACCTACAGGTAAGTTTGCTCTTCCTTACAAAAGGTGGAACAGAAGTGTTGTTGGACCCCCCTGTGTTTCTACCCATTCAGGCTCACTGACCAGAGGTGACTCCGAGGCTGCTTTCTTCCCTTTCCCTTCTCTCTCCAGAGCCTTATTTCCTGGGACTGTGGATTTGGACACTGTTGTTTTAGTTTGAACTTAATAGAATACCAGGTTTCAGAACAAAAGTGGGTGTATATTGTCTGTCTCTTTCTCTGGAGTGCACCAGAAATTCATACACTTAATTTGTTTGACATTTTGCAAGATAAAACACCAGTCAGAAAAGAGAAAATTAAAGAGCAAGAAAAGGGATTACAAGATTTTCTTAAAGAAGGTGTAAGTAAAAAAAAAATGACAAGTCTGAATCTATCCTTGATAGGAGCACATGCTAAATGATTTCTTTTAGGGACTGAGCTCTTTTTGTGATTTTCTGCCTGTCGTCAATCTGCATTGTGAGGATTTACGCATTCAGCTTTGAATAACTGAGGCTAGAGGAAGAAAACACAACAAAATGCTAGTTTCAACTTAAGTAAACTTGAAGGATAATTAAACTATTTCTGGACACGGAGTTATAATATCACACCCCATTGTGACTATTGTGTTGATGGGGATTTTTTTTTAAAAGAATTATCTTCTTTAGAGAGGAACAGAGCTAGTATTTCTCACACGTGCACACACACACACACACACGCTCATATTCTGTCTCTTTCCTTACACTGTGACTTGAAATTCCAAGCAGATAGCTTTGTGAGGTTGCAGTGATTTATTTAGCAGCATTTTAAATCAGCAAGTGATGAAACAAGCTCAGTGCACAGCTCTCTAGACATCCCTGAATGGCTTGGGCTGCCTGCCAGCAGGCTTGCTGGTCAACCAACCTCCTCTTAGCAAGCACGGCTCAGGCAGGAAGCCAGAACTGGCCAGGAGGGTGGAAAGTGCATTGGCCCCTCCCCAGGGGCTATGCCCAGCATCAGAAACCAAGGAACCTGTTTGTTCCAATCATGTCTGTTTGTTTGTATTTTTACTCAGCTGAGATCCTATCAGGGCATTTAGTGTGTTTTGTAAACTCTACCTGCCACTGAACCACAAAGGGATAAACAAAGGTAGGGAAGGGTCGGGGTATTTGAGTAGGGAAGAAAAGGAAGGCAGAAGTGGCAAGTGGAAGGGGGTTAAGGGCATACTGAGGACCAGCTCTGACTCCATAGTAGTGGGGGGTGGGGAGCTGCCATCCCTCTCACATGCCCAGTCTGAAAATGGTGGTCCTCCATGACACTTCTGATATGTTCACTTGTTGCTCATACCTCTTACTTTTATAACTGGTTGTGTATATGTATGTTGTGTATATGAATCTAGTACTAGACTGTGAACTTCTGGAGGACACACACTATATATTGATCATCTTTTGCTCACAGGAGGCTCTTCATTAAGGACTGCAGAAGGAATGATTGAGAAAGGCAAAAGGAATCCAACTTTCAGTGACAAAGCAATTCAATAAATGCTGGTTGCCTCCTGCTAGGCACCCAGTATTGGCAATCAGGACTGAGTGATGGGAGGCAAGCCAGAACAAAACATTGTCCCTTCCATCGGGGCTCACGATCTAGATAAGGCCATGGCAGATATACGAACAGCTCTAAAGAAAATTTACACAAATTACCATGCTAGCCACAGTTTACTCTGAGGACAGGGGAGCATGAAGTATCTCCAGAACAAAGCGGGTTTCGTTATTGGACTGAAGTGTCACTTATATTCCTGGTGGCTTCCCAGGGATGCTCTGTTGAATGCTAAGCTCTTAATTATGAGACTTCCCTGTACTGGAACAAGGCAGCCTAGTGGGAGGTGGTGAGGGGATCAGCTATGGCAAACACTGGCTGCTCCCAACTCCACTACTTGGTCACTTAAGTACAGGACAGCTTTAAGATCGCTGTGCCATGGTTCACCTGAGGTTATTTCCATGTACTAGGAAGGCCTGTTACCCTAAGGCACATCACCTTCTCCCTTTGCTACACTGTGGGCTCTGTGTTTTAGCATTACAGACAAAGTAAAATCACAGAGCTTGACACAGATGCCCAGCTGTTAGAAAAAAAATCAATGCCTACCTTGTAAAAAGGGGTGTGTGTGTGTGTGTGTGTGTGTGTAAGCTGGGTTGGGAGCAAAGATAAGCAGTAGTTCCAGGTTGAATGAGCCCATGTTCAGAAAAAAGCAGAACTCTTGCAAGCTTGGATGGTCTGGTCTTTGGAGAGCCCAAGCAGCAGCAGGAGAATGACGTTTTGACCCATTTATACAGTCTTCTTGGGATCCTAAAATTTATATCTCATTTCCTATCATAAAAGGAAAAATGTAGGCATTGTCTAGGAAAAAGGAGTCATATGAGCTTTTGTGAAGCACCTGTCAACCAGCTCCCACTTCTAGAGAGACTTGGTGAAAGTGCCTCTTGGTTTGGGGGAAACCCAGACTCTCATGTACAGGCAGAGCTCAGACCACTCCAGGGCTATGAGCCAAGTCATAATCTTTTGCCCACTCAAGAGAGGTGGCGAGGGTGGGGAGAATTTAAGTCATTCACCCAAAAGGAGGCATGTTTGGGACCTCATGGATGTAGCCCTGTCAACTGGGGGTATGCAACAGTGAGGAGGAAGAAGGAAGTAGACAGTTAAACAAGACTAACCGGCCTATCCCAGAATCCATGTTATACCAGTCCTTCAAAGGCAAATAGATTGCTCACAACAAAGTTCCTTGGGCAAATACATTTAGAAAATTCTGAGTCCCCCCCCCCAAAAAAAGAAAAGAAAATTCTGGGTCCCACAAAATACGTGTTTTCACCTGGGTCTCTCCACTCATAGAGTGTTTCCCAAGCTGGTTTGACCCTGAAGTCTTTTGGTGAGAAATGTATTGATAGCTCACGGACCTTGTGCTTGGAGGAAAGCAAGAACCTGGTTCTAAGTTTTTAGAAGGCAAACTCCAGAAGATTTCAGAGAACGTATGGATAAGAACTCATGGGCAGAGATGGCTCAGGAGGAAAAGAGGGTTTCTGACAAACAGCATTTGAATGATACCAACAAGGAAGATTTAAAGTCTAGAGGGCTGGTGAAAAGTTGAGTTCACTTAGTGTCTGTCAGTAAGATAGGTCATCTTCCTGCTGCAGTTTTTCTTTCATGGATGCCTTAAATATTTATTAAGTGCTTTCCCTGTAGCAAGTACTGAGCCTAGCACTCGAGATGCATTAGAAATAAGAGATCATTTTGTGTTTGTGTATTTGGACTTAAGCATGTGTCTGTATGTGTGCTCAAGGAGCTCCTAGTTCAGTTGGGAGGACAGAGTAGGAAACAAGGAACTCCTGAAGTAGGTGGCATTTCTGGGTAGAGAAATGTGTGTGCATCATTGACACGCTGGAGCACATCCAAAAGAAGGCAGCTGAGAGTTGAAAAGTCTGGGATCCTGATGTAGAGAAAAGCTGTAGAAAGTTAAGTCTATGTCTTAGTCTGTGTCTTAGCTCCAGCTGTCATCACAAAATACCACAGACTGGAGGGCTTAAACAACAGACATTTATGCCTCACAGCCCTGGAGGTGGGAAGTCCAAGATCAAGGTGCTGGCAGGGTTCTGTTTCTGGTGAGATCTCTGTGCCCAGCCTGTGGAAAGCCAACTTCTTGCTGTGTTCTCATATGTGTGCACAGACAGTGAGATCTCTCTTTTCCTTTTGTTTGAAGGCCACTAATCCCATCAGGGAGCCCTACGCTCCTGACTACATCCAGCCCTAATCACCAAAGACCCACCTCCAAACACCATCACATCGGGGTTAGGGCTTCACCATGAGTTTGGGGGGGACACATCACTCATTGCATAGTGAACATCACTCATTGCATAGTGAATGAGAAGACAGCTTCAGGTGTGGAGTGATCATGCAGTGCCAAGACAAACAGGGAGTTTTCGGAATGTGCTTTGGAGAATCTCACAAGTAAAGCTCCTTGAAAATAATCCCACTTCCTTGTGGGATAGCAAGCCTCCCGTCTTTGGAAGCATCCAAATAGAAGCTGGAGGCTTTTCCTTGTGATTTTTGCAGGTGGGTTTCCTATATAAACATAACTCACTAAGAGGCTCCCAGACCTTCCGTTCCTAAAATGTTACCTGGCTTCACTCCACAAGATTTTTCTTCCTTTTCTATTCTCTATGGTGTGTCCAGGATGGTTCTCTACCCTATTTCCATAGTGGAGGGGGCAGTGGGTGGACAGAGTGTGCTGAGGAAACAGTACGTGCGCTGGGGAAATGGGGCTGTAGCGTCAAAGTCTAGTTTGATAAAATCTGTCCATGATGGGTGCCGGGAGCTACAGCGCATGTGTACTAGAAGCTACAGCGCATGTGTACTAGAAGCTACGGCGCAGGCGTACCAGAAGCTAAGGCGCAGGCATACCAGAAGCTAAGGCGCAGGCATACCAGAGCTAAGGCACAGGCGTACCAGAAGCTAAGGCGCAAGCGTATCAGCAGCTCCAGCGCATGCGTACATGGTGTCTCAAAGTCACGGCTCTCGGGTATGCCTTTTATTACGCCCTTCAGTGCTCCGTTCACCGTGTTGCTGCCTGTGCCACTCACACTCAGCGAGGCCCCATCCCTTTCTCTCCTGGGTCTCCCTGGAAACAGGTGTCCCCAGCCTTCTCCTTGGCAAAGTCACTCATTAATGGAAGTGTGCAGTGTGGTCCTGTTCTTCCTCACTTTGGCCAAGTGCCTCATGGTTTGCAGAAAACAGCAAGAGGCCACCTCATGAGACTAGACAAGCTGCTACTGATGAAGGAATCTGTCGTGGGGCTGTCACCGGGGCACTTCCAGTCCGTACTCCATGGCCAACACCATCGGACTGTACTGTTGAGGTCCGACTCTAACAAAAGCAGCCTCTGCCTCGAGGGCACTTTTGTTCGCAAACTGTTTTCATATTAGAATGTTTTATGGGCTACAAAGAAAAATCAATGTCATCAGTTCACGATCATAGGTCCTGAGGCCAAGTCCTCCTGGGGTCTGTGGGGCCTGTGTGTGCCCGTGTGTTGTGTGTATGTGTGTGATCATGTGTGTATGTGCACACGTGTGCATGTTTATGTGTATGTGTGAGCACTCATGGGTGAGTGTGCATGTGTCTGTATGCGTGTGTGCATCTGCATGTGCCCGAGAGTGTGTGTGCTCACATGATTTTACAATGTGACGGCCCTCACTCTAGATAGTAGAGTAAGAGACTGGGGTCCTAGTTTCCAGCTCTGTCTCCAAATAGCTGCGTGATATTCTAGAAGTCTCTCCACCTCCGCCGGCCTTTGGCAATTCTTTGAAAATATAGGCTTGCCCTGGAATCCAGGGGTTGGCAAGCTTTTTCTTAAACAAAGCACTTAATAGTACTTTACTCATTGCAAACCACATGTTGTCTCTCTTGAATATTGCTTTTCCCCTCAACCTTTAAAAAAATGTAAAGCCATTCTTAGCTCAGGCATTATAAAAATAGGTGGCACTGTGGTCCCCACATACTCCAGAACCCACAGCTCTGGCAGGACTGGGTCTCGGGGTGGTTAGCCAGTTGCCACCAACATGGATAGGGGGCTTATCACCTGATGGTCCCACTTGACCAAGCAGCTACCACAGGGGTGATGGGGCCAGGGCTCTGATTCCAAGGCTGGGAAGCTGGCACTGTCTTTGCTTCTGTTCCAAGAGGGAGGAGTCTGGATCCTCCTCCTACGGCTTCCCAGTGGTGTGGCCTCAGGGTCTTCTCTGGCTGCTTGGGCAATTGTGTTCAAAGCTGTTCAGATTCCTTTTAGATTTGAAATTGTCTGATGTATCCTTAGGGATGTTTGATAGTGGAGAGTTTGGACGTCCTTTGTAGGCAAACGTTCAGCTCCTCCAGTTGCTCTGACTTGGCAGCCTGCGTGAGCCCTGTGGCTGCCGGGGCCCATGACCTCAGACACCTGGCCCTGGAGGAAGCTGACTTTTTTGCCGGAAGTCAAGCTGCAATCCACAGAGGTGAAGATACCCCTTGGTTCATCTGTTCTTTGTCTTTGAGCCTCATGGGATGTCTGTGGGAGGAAGACTTCCCAGAAAGTTGGCATCTTTTTAAAATGCCTAATGCAATGAAGCTACATTGCCGCTTTACTGGCATAGAAACCTTCTACCCCAGAAAACGCTCATCCAGGTTCTTGAGCCCCAGCTGGTCTGGGCAGAGCCGGATGCACTAGGCGCGCCATCATGACTCTGTTAATGAATGTCCACACTTCGACACACCTCTCTCTTAGGAAAGCACTAGAAGTCAGTGATGTCATAAATCACCTTTCCTCAGAAAGCTTTTGGTGACTACTCAAAGCCTAAAGCAAAACCCAATCTCAGACTTCCACGCTCTTCTCTCTACTGTCTCCTCAGCATATGGTCATAAGCAGACATCAGGGGCTCATCTGCAGGGACCTGGGTTCAGTTGGTCCAGGCTGGGCTGACCCTGGGCTGGGAACCCCTGCCAGTCTGCTCACCAGTCCTTGAACTTCTAAATGACAGCATGTGTCACCTCTAGTCAGGATAAAACAGTGAAGGTCATCAGTTATCAATCACCAGAACCCTGACACGCACTGTCCTGCCTCTCAGACTTCTGCTACACTGTCCTCCACCTACCCCTTCTCCATTATTCTTCAGCTGGTCTAGAGTTTCTCACCTTCAGAGGAACCTTCTCGGTACCTGTGGACCTCACTCACTCTGTCCTGCTTACGGAGCACAGCAGATGACACCATGTGTTGGATCCTGTCTATGCCATGTTCCCATAGCCTCCCCAGTCTGCACCCAGAGAGCTTGGCACAGGGATGGAGGAGAATTCACGCTGAGCTGAACACTGGTCCCTAGAAAAGTCTCCCTTAACACACAGCAGGGCTCGCTTGTTCTCCATTCAGGGTGGGACTTGAAGGGCGGCAGAGAGGGGCAGGAAAGTTTCAAAACAGCTGTTGTTTGATAGCCTGAACCCTAGAAGAGATGGGCAAAGGTGCTTGTATCTCATGGTTGGCAGAATTCCAAGGTATTCTCCAAGATCCCTATCCCTGGTGTACACATACCTTCTCCCAGGAACCGGCTCTGACGCTAAACTTTTGCATCTGATGCTAAAAGATGCTTTTGTAAAGGGAATTTGCAGATATAATGAAGGTTGAAAACTCAGTTGACTTTAAGAGATTGGAGATGATCCTGGGTGGGCCTGACCCAATCAGGTGAGCACTTAGGAGTGATCTTGCAGGAGTGATCTGAAGCAAGAGAAGGATTCAAGTGTGAGTGGGAGATACATGGCCACCTTGCAGGAGTGATCTGAAGCAAGAGAAGGATTCAAGTGTGAGTGGGAGATACATGGTAAGGGACTGTGGGCAACCTCTAGGAGCAGAACTCAGTCCTGGGCTTGAAGTTAATGAAAGAATAGGAACCCCAGTCCTACCACTGCAGGGGACTGAATTCTGCCAACAGCCACATGCGTTTGTGAGAGGACCCAGGAAGGAATGCAGCCCTACCAGCATCTTGACTGCAGCCTAGTGAAACCCGAGCAGAGACCCAGCTTAGCTGTGGCTGGCTTCCGACCCACCGAGACCACGGGGTAATCAACGGGTGGTTGTGTACACCACATGGTTTGTGGTGATGTGTCACAGAGCAGATGTAGTAGTAGGTGACTACTGCATTCTCCCTCCTCTCCAAACTATCCTTTCTTGAGATTGTCTTCCATTTGATTTATAAATACTCTGCTCCCATCAAGCTCGTGAACCACACTGAAGAGTCCGGGAAAGGCTGTCCCCTCTCAGCAGATGTCTCCTCCCAACATGACACAGGGGGCCATGGCTTGTGATGGGCAAGACATTCTCCCAGAGCAAGACATTCTCCCAGGGGCAGAAGAAAAGTGGATCCTAGGTACATTCTAAAGACTTCGCGATCTGCTGCCAAAATTTCGAACCCGCTGGCTGTAGCCCTCCAAAAAATTGGAAAAAAAAAGGTTATATATATATAATAAGTCCCTTTATCTTTTATTATCAAGCTCCAAGGTAACATAACTCTATATCAGAGTCTGGGTCATGCTTTTAATGATGGACTAGGGTTTGTGGTCGTCACCGTCATACCCTGAAGCCTGTTGTTCCCAGCCCTGCATGGTGACACCCAGGACATGGCATCATCTCTAGTGTCCCCCACTGCTGACCTGTGGCTTCTCCATGACAGCAAGAGCAGAGGGTCAGCAACAATGTGGGTTTGGGGGTGGGTCACCTGGGTCTTTGCAAGCTTCTTAAAGAGTCTCATGTAATTAGGCGTAACCTGTCCCAATTTCAAATCAAAAGGTAGCATGATTAATATCCTCTAAAAATAGTCAGCAAAAGGCACTTTTAATAAGGCATCGTGTATGTAAGCTCCTTTTAAATATAACCTATGATTAAGTCTGTGAATGTGCCCACTGGAGGAAGCCGGGGCTGAAAGCCCTCCCAGCAGAGGAAACGCTGCCGGCTGCCTCCCCGTGTTCACTGCCACACATCAGATTCCTTCAAAGTCTAGCGATTGCTCTGGTTTCACAGCCATTCCAGAACCTCTGGCTTATGCTTCTTGAGGGCTGGAATTGTAACTTTCGGGGGTGCCAACCCAAGCTCCTAACACTGTGCTGACACCAGAAAACACTTGGGCTCTGTTGTTTTGATTAATCCAAATTCACTAATTATTTCCCTTGCCTGGTTCAGCCTTGGCGTCTGCACCAACTCACCCAGAGATGGTTTCTTTCATCTCCACCTTCCCCAGTGCCCTCACGTTCTGAGACTTGTTTAGGCTCAGCCATGAGCCCCTCATGGTCAAGGTCTTCACCAAGACCGTTGGTGAAGATCTGTGCATGGAGAGCTCCAGTGTGAAATAACATTTATGCCAACTTTGTAGGAATAAGGTGGGATTATTCTGTTCTACAATCATGCCATACCCCAGACTCAGCCCAGGTTTCTGTGTTTACTAAGATACCCTCCCCACCTCGGTTATTAACCATAGGTCGGCACAGTACAAAACCAAGCCCCATTCGAATTTGGATCTAATTTTCAGCCATAGCTGTCGCCATCTACTCAAAAAATCTTTATTAAGCGTTTACTCTAGTTACTGTTCCAGGTCCTGGGAACCCAGTGATGAACAAGGCAAAGTCCTTACCCTCATGGATGGTTTACACTTTGGTGGTGGATAAAAGCAAGAAATAATAGTTGCATATTATAAATGCAATGTAAGTTTCAGGAAATGGTATGTGTATTATTATTAAAGGAAGGAGAGAGAGAAGGTGGGCGGTGATGGGGAGGTGGCTATTTTAGGGCGAGGTCACCCTTCTGATGAGATGACATTTGAGAAGAAATCGAATGCACATTTCCCGGGGGGAAGAAGTGATGTGGGCAGAGGGAATAATAAGTGCAAAGGTCCTGAGGTTAGCAGTAGCTTGACTTCAAACACTTCACCACAATAAATGCCTTGTTGTTTTGGACATAGCTTCTCTTTTCTTTCCCCCTGGAAATACGGAGGGAAAGTCAGGCAAGCTGGGATAAAACAAAGGAAGGCAGGGTTCAAGGAAGGTGAGAGTCTCCCACTTATTTGGCCTAAAATGGCAAACGAACCTGAGCCGTCAGCATTCAGGACTTGTGTGAGGCCGAGGCAGCTGGCAGGGCCAGCCAGACAGAGTGTCATCTTGTAACTGTGCCTGGATATCTGAGGACTGTGTAGCAAATCCGGGGAAGGGATGAGGGAGTCCAGGGAAACTGAGGTAGGCCATTCCAGATGGAGTTGGCTCTCCAGGCTCAGCTGGGTCAGCGGAGGGAAGGACAGCAATGATCTTATAGGTAGCCTTTTTACAGGGTGCGATTTTGGGGTGCTGGTGATCCTTTGTGATTCCTCCAACCCCCTCCCTCCTGTGCCTGATGTTTCCACGGCATTCCCAGTGTTTTCTCCTTGCCCTTTGCCTTGCGACCATTGAAGCCACAGGTAGAAGCTCCTCGCCCCTGGGAAGGGTGGCACAAAAGACCACTGGAAGAATAAACGGCAACATTCTCGGCTTTGACATCCAAACAGTCTGGGGAGCCAGGGCTTGGGAATGTGAGAGCCAGACAGATTTTTCTTCTTCCTAAGTTCTCCAAAGTTTGGCTTCAGCTATGAGGCTTAAAGCCTGGGGGGACTCAGAGGAGCATAAAACTTATAAATTCCAGATTTGGAAAGCAGATAGGATGACAGAGCAGCTGTTTTCTCACCAGATAAGAGAAAAGAGCCCCTCTCTGGGGTGGGAGAGAGGTGGAGAGGCTTGATAGGGAGAGAAGAAAAGCCAGTTCCTTGACATTGGAAACCTGGGGCCGGTGGAAGGCAAGCGTGGGGATTGCCGTGTAGAGGAGTTTTGCACCTGGTTTGCTCAGGTTGGGCCCAGGGGAGGGGCAAACCTGCCAGAAAGTCCAACACCAGACCAGCCTTGGGAGTTGGAGGGCCAGGAGGGCTGTGGGCTGGCAGAGACCCTGAGGTTAGGACGAGGAGCCAGTCCTGCTGGGGACCAGGTGGCAGGTACAGCAGAGACGGAGATCATCACTGTGTGGGCCTCCCCCAAACCCACCTGCATCTATCAGCAAGAAGGGAGAAGCCATCTGTGGCTTGGTCCCAAGGACACATGCAAACCATACATGACTGGGTCTACCTTAAATTGTCAAGAGTTTCTCTGCTACTTCCCAGAAATGGGGGCCTGTACGGGGTTCAGGTCTCAGGAAATGACGTTTCACCTCTGAACACTCTCAGTTTTGCGACTGAGATTCATTCCTATCTGTGGTTCCTAACATTTCACGTTTCACAGTGAAAAACATTTCATGTTTCACAGTGAAAAACAAGGCTCAGTGTGCGGTAAGCTCGCTAGAACAGCACGGGGGTCCATGCAAAAGGCTTCCCCGGAAGAAGGTGGGCTTCTGCAGAAGGGGCCGTGGGGAGGGAGGGGCAGGCTTGGGCTTCACGGTTTTCCTCAGGGCCGCTGACCCCGACAGAAGGTTCCTGGACAGTGTGTCTGCTTCCTAGGGAGTTGCTATAGCAAAGTGCCACAGCCTGGGTGGCTTTAAACAACAGAAATGGGTCTCTGACAGTTTGGGGGGCTTCAAAAACCCCAAACCAAGGTGTGGGCAGAACCACCTGCGGACTGCAAGGAATCATCTATTCTGTGCCTCTCCCTTGGTATCTGGTGTTGCCAGCTGTCCTCGGCATTCCTCGGATGGTAGACGCCTCCCTCTCATCTCAGAGGGCCTCTTCCCTCCCCGTCCACACGTCATTTCCCCCTTCTTGTAACGACATCAGTCTTAGTGGATCAGGGCCCACCCTAATGGCCTCATTTTGATTCAATTACATCTGCAAAAGCTCTATTCCTTTTTTTCTTTTTTAAGATTATTTATTTATTTGAGAGAGAGAAAGAGAGCGAGCACAAGCAGGCAGAGGAGCAGAAGAAGAGGAAGAAGGTATTAAAGGTAAGTGCTGGGCTTGATCCCAGGACTCCGGGATCGTGACCTGAGCTGAAGGCAGACACTTCACCGACTGAGCTACCCAGGAGCCCCCAAAAGCTCTATTTTTAAATAAGGTCACCTTCATAGGTATGGGGTTAGGACTTCTGCAAATCTTTGGGAGGACCTAATTCCACTCACATCAGTGAGCTAGTTTGTAGCAATTCATTTGTCTTGCTTGCTTCCTGGCTCTGGATGCCAGGTTCAGAGAAATCAGACTGCAGAACTTACATCTCTCTCAAACAGATTTTATAACCCATTCACCTTTCTAAGGCAAAGAACTTGAGCCCTATAAATCTGTTCATAATCTGAAAGGCCCATGTCTTCCTGAGAGTATTTAACCGACCTCCTACAACCCTTCTGCCTTCAAGCCCCCCCGAGGCTCTAGAAGACACAGTTCCAGGAACTCTGACCTGGTGAGATGTGCCTGTCTACGCAGCATGCAGACTCCTGGTGGGACTCAGACCTCCTGTGTGTGGAGCGGACTCTGAGACTTTTGGTTCCTGGGGTTGAAAAGAACCAGGCAAATGTAAATCACATACTGAGGAATAATACTTGGTAACTCTGGGTGTCAAAAGGTCCTTCCTTGCATGTCCCACAGACACGGGAAGCATACCCTGTGGGTACAGTTCAGGAGAATGCAGACTATAATTCTACCCACCTCACCCCCATCCAAGCAAGCAGCACGCAAGCAGCAAACAAAACAACCCCATGTGAAGCTGTAACCTACTGTTTGTCCCAAAAAGCTTTACAAAGTCAAATATAGCAAGATGGCATGTGGGGGCAACTTTGTAAGAATGTTTCCTGTAAAATAATGTGTACTTCAAGTCGGCTAATAAAATCTAGAAATGTCTCCCTAAAGTTGAACACAAGGAATTTCAAGGGTATAACTTGATCTTCTAAATCTAAGTAAATAAAGTCAATAACCCTAGAGAGGTGAGTTATGGAGGGAATGAGCAGAACAGAAGCACAGGGGAGGAAGTTTTTCTCCTTTTTGTTTTCATAGAATAGTTTCATGGGCTGGACCTCTCAGCAGAATGCTAGGGTGATTAAAAGGCAAACCTTAGTTTTACAAAAACAAGTTAGGAGAACTCTGTCCCTTCATCTCTCTTTCTCTCCTTCTCTTTCTTTCTCTGCCCCCTCCACCCCGTTTTGTATGCCATTTTAATTGTAGCAAAAATACCTTGTATACATTGATCGAATTTGGCCTACACCTATCAAGGTTTCATTCTAGCTAGAAAACCAAGAATTATTAAGCATTGCTCAGAAATGTGTACCTAAATGCTACAAAATAAAAAAAATACATATTTTTGTAAAGGGACACTGATTGCTCGTAGGCTGTTTGGATAAGAGGGAATGCTTCTAGGGTTTCCTACACCCAATTAGATCTAAAAATACCCTTGGGGATCAGGTTGCAAGTGTTTTAGCTCCTAGCTTACAAACCCCCACCCTGGACCACTCCCATGTGAATTTTAAAGGTTTGAATATCCAAATTAAAATGCTGATAATTAAAGGTAAGTGCCTTATCTCTGTATTTTACTTTTTTTTCCTGGTTGTTATTGTTGGTGATGGTGTTGGTGGTGTTGGTGGTGATGGTGGTGATGATCGTGATGATGATGGTGGTGATGATGGTGGTTATGATGGAGATGGTGATGGTGGTGGTGGTAGTGATGTGGTGATGGTGAAGGTGGTGAATCTGGTGGTTGTGGTTATGAAGACGCTGGTGGTTGTGATGATGGTAGTGGTGATGTGGTGGTGGTAGTGATAGTGGTGGTGGTGGTGGTGGTAGTGATGGTGGTGGTGGTGATGGTGATGGTGGTGGTGAGGGTGATGGTGGTGGTGGTGATGGTGCTGGTGGTGATGGTGCTGGTGGTGGTGGTGATGGTGATGATGGTGATGGTGCTGGTGGTGATGGTGATGGTGGTGGTGGTGAGGGTTGTGGTGATATGATGGTGATGATGGTGATGGTGGTCGTGATGGTGGTGGTGATGGTGGTGGTGGCAGGGGTGGTGATGATGATATTGGTGGTGGTGGTTGTGATGGTGATGATGGTGATGATGGTGGTGGTGATGGCAGTGGTGGTTTGTGGTAGTCATGATGGTGATGGTGATCGTAGTAATGGTGATGGTTATGATGGAGGCGTTGATGATGATGGTGATGGTGGCAGGGGTGATGACATGGTGGGGGTGGTGGAGGCAGTGGTAGTGTGTGGGTTAAGGGTAGAGGACGTAGGATGGGGAGAGGATATAGGATGGTGAGGATGGGAATATGTATCACATGACTTTCAAATGGTTCCTGGTAATAAGAAAAATATAAAAGATTTTCACGTTGAGAGCTTAAATGCTTAAGAATTTGCAGCTATCTTTATAAAGCACCTTGATTATTACTCTTTAAACCAATGGTTCTCAAGCCTGACTGCACAGTAAAACCACGTGGGGAGCTTTTAAAACCTACCAATGTCAAAGTTGCTTCCTACTGTAGTTTTGATTTAATTAGTTTGGAGGGAGGAGCAGACGTGTATATATTTTAAAAGCTTCCTAGGAGACGCTAATGTGCAGGCAGGGTGTGGAGCCATAGCAGGTCAAACACAGCATCCTGATTAGGCACAGGTAATGGCGAGAGAGCAACTCAGTGCCACCTCCTCTGAAGGAGCAACCTTGTCATCATCTTGGTCAGTAATAAGCCATCCACCTCATCTCTTAATAGCTATTACAAATTACTTAAAAAATTCAGGAAGGGACAAAGAATACACATGCCCTCACTTCCAGACTTAGTGGATATTAGTATTAGACCATATTTATTTCTGTATCAGTCTTGAAAATGTAGCTTTTATAAAAATATCTGGTAGAGATGAATGGATTAGGAAATGTGAAATATATTTGGGCCACTGTATGTAGAAGGAAGGTTGCTCTTTTGGGTCCCCTCTAGGGACATTTACATTTTAGTATATTTTATTTTATTTATTTTTTCCCCAAATACTTTTATTTTTTCAGTGTTACAAGATTAATTGTTCATGCACCACACCCAGTGCTCCATGCAATAAGTGCCCTCCTCAATGCTCAAATGAGGGAACTGGGTGGAGGCAATGATCATGATTGAAGGCTAAGCAATGATGGGTAGATAAGTCGGGAAAAGAGGTGCAGAATGGGCATTAGGCTTAGGATGGCTAAGTAAACCCCACTTTGCCTCTTGGTGACCTTGGCATTGATGTTATAATATTTTTATTAAGGAGTTTTTAAGAAGAAACCAGTATTCAGGAAAGTGAGCAATCCCAAGAATTTTAGCTTTCTTTGGCACTCCTCTGGTTCCTTACATAGCTTTGCATTAAGTTCCTGTATATTCCTTTTAGTGTTGTTCCCCTTTTAGCAGAAAAATGTTTATTTCTTTGGTCAGAAGCTACTACGGTACACTCTCGATAAAGGGCAACGTGTGCAGCCTTTCAGTGGTGGCAGAGGGAGGTCTTTCTTTTGTACTGGCCTGCTGACTGCCCTCCCTTATTTAAAATCGATGCTTTTTGACATTTCTGTCCAACAAACACACTTTGGGTTCTAGATTATAATCCTAGGACAGCAGCAGAAATTTCCTTGGTCCTTTCATTTGAAGATGTTGATTTTTTAAAATTATAAACGGTAGAATTTAATTTTAAAATGCTTCAACAAATAACCTCTTCCAAGTACTTGTAATCCACTTTGGCAGAGAGATGCTATATACATAACCCAGGGCAGTGTCAAAAATAGATACAAACAAGCCGTGATCACTGCTGGCCTCTTCCTTTCTCTCTTTTCCCCTGGGATTCTCTCTAACATCATGCCCTCTGAAATCCTGATCTGCTAAATTATGGTATAATCAAAACTCTGTCATCCTCTATCATGTCTTAACTTCTGGAAGCATTATAATTCTTCCTTAACCATTCAAAAAAAAAAAAAACCAAAAAAACAAAAAACCAAAAAACCAAAATCCAACACCACAAAGATACAGAGGAGATGATCTAGGAAGCTTATTCATCCTTCCTTGATGTCTGTCTAAACTCATAACAAGAACAAGGTACTCAGCAAATAGTGGAAGTTGCTAATAGACTTGTAGCATCAGCATGACCAGGGAGACTGTCAGAAACGCACAATTCCGGGGCACTTGGGTGGCTCCGATGGTTAAACATCTGCCTTCAGCTCAGTTCATGATCTCCAGGTCCTCGGATCGAGCCCGTGTTGGGCTCCCAGCTAGGCAGGGAGTCTGCTTCTCCATCTCTCTCTGCCTCTCCCCCTGCTTGTGCTCTTTCTGTCTCTCTCTCTCTCTCTCTCAAATGAATGAATAAAATCTTAAAAAAGAAAGAAAGAAATGCACAATCCCAGGCTCCGGCCCAGACCATGGACTCAGAATTGTATTCTGTAAGAGCCAGATGGTTCCCATACATGTTAAAGTTTGAGAAACACTAATTTAGGGCACAAAGTCAATACTTGTGCACTTCAGCTCTGACACACAATGTTAACTTGCCTGGAAAATTTGACTTCCACCTTTTTAGACCACTCTTGGGTCCCCTAAATGTAAGGCAGTTTTAGGGAAAAAAATACCAATATATAAGTATTTTTTCCAAATCTCTTTTGTTAACATGACAGTGTTGATTATAATTTTATGTTTTTCAAAAGAACCTAGAGATTGTCGCCTTCTTTATAAATTGTGCTCATGGTGTCATATTTACTATTTTCTCACTAAAATTATATGTACTAAACAAGGAAGAGAGTCATACAACCTCCAAGTTATAGCACATCAGGTTTTTTCCTGAGTTCCAAAGAACAGTTCCTGGCATTTAGAGATGAGCAAGAGAAGGGCTCTTCTTGAGGTTTCAGGAGGCAACAGGTTTGTCCTCAAAGACCTGAATGCTCAAGACCCATCTCCCCAAGTTGAGCTCTTTAGAAAATGGAATGGTCTAAAATCAGCCAGGAAAGAGTGGGGAGCAGCTAACCCTAATATAAACCGATTACCAGCCCCCTTGGGGAGTCTGCTCCCAGTGGGGGAACATTACCAGACTCTTGAATGGATCCAGTCTTGTTTCTGACTGATGATGGCATCCTGGCTTTACTAACTCCCTTCCCATTGTCCCCTCCTCATGACCGAGCATCTCTGTTCTCCTTTCTCTTTCCTCCCACTGGTACTGATCTTCTACCTTCTGAAGGTCATTCTTAGGACAGCATCTGTTGTTACAAATTCCCAGCCCTTTCTACCTCCCCTTACCTTGTGAGAGGTGAACCTTCCCAGTGAGTGGTCCTGACTGCTCCGGCTGAGATGGAAAGAAGCAGCAGGGACTAGGGGGCTGGGAGGTGGAGACAAAGGGCATCGGAGATCCCCTCAGTCCCACACCAAAACCTGACAGCGGTGCCGTGTTCCAGGGTCTTGTTGTGAAAGTTGGAAATGTGAGATAAAGCCTCAAACTAGAACCTTGTCTTTTCTCAGGTCTTCCCGGGGTGAAGTCAATGTCCTAAAAACAGTTTGATGAGTGCCTGTTGCCCCACAGTCACTGCTGATGTTTCTGAGCACTTTGCTGTGACCAGCAATTTCACATACACTCCTTTCATCCGGAACAATAAGGCTTGCCTGTCCTTTGAGGCTTTTCACTGACCTGATGGGGCAGTTCAGTCGTGCCTCAGCCAAGGGGGGGTGTGTGTTGTGGTGTCCAAGGGGAGGGGCATGCATTTTCTTGTGCGCCGTGAAGGGGCACAGGTGACCTTTCTTGGGCTTCAGTGTGAACCTGGAGAGTGCCGTAGTCTAGGAGGGCAGAGCCCTGCAGGGCTGAGTCATGGAGAAGACGTGGGGGCAGCATGTGGCCTTGGGGGTGAGCAAACTGACCTGGAGCCTTGTGGGAAGACTCAGCATTTCTCTCTGGCAGGAGTTAACATGTCAAGGGAGCAGACAAGCTGATAGCCTTCAGACAGAAGAAATCTGGGCGCAGAGGCAGCAGGGAACACCACGCCGGCAGACGCATCCTTGCCAAAATCAGAGATGGGCAAAGCCCGTGCCGACAGCACAGGTTTGCCTCAGAAAATGAACTTGAGGTTCAAAAAGGAAAAGACAGCGCCTAGCGTCTACTGCTGGAACCGCTGGGAATTCATCCCGGAACTGTGGCAGCCGGCTGGGATGGATCAGAGCCAGGAGGGAATCCGGTTAGTGTGGAAGCCGGAGATCTGCCTGCAGGTACCGACACTGTGGCTTCGTCTTGCTAAGGGATTGAAACAGAATATCTAAATGCTGGCACTGACAGAACCCGGGAGAACTGGGTTCTCTCCACTCCAGGAGCCTTCTCTGGCTTCCAAATCTTTTGAAGACAGCTCTGAACAGAGGGCCCTCTGTTACCCTGCAGACCCCTGGCTGGGGGTGTGGACCCCCATCCTGTCTCTGCCCAGCAAGGAGGGAGAACAGTCAGGCATAGGAAAGGTGTGAGGGCAGTAACTCTCAGCGAGAGCCAAACCCACGCCAGGGAAATTCATGGCAACAGGGAGGGGGAAGCCTAAAGACTGCAGCCTGGGGAGGGAGACGTGAATGGCTACACCATGTCCCAGCTCTCTCTTTGAGTGAGAGTGCTCTCTCTTTGAGCACTCCCCGGCTCAAACTTATATGCCTCTTGCTCAGGGCGAAGCCGCTCAGATGCTGATTGCGTAGACAAGGTCTTCAGGGAGCTTTTAGCAGGGGTGGGGCCAACTGGGGGTGCTAG
Organism: Procyon lotor; assembly: GCA_028646535.1. NCBI lineage: Eukaryota > Metazoa > Chordata > Mammalia > Carnivora > Procyonidae > Procyon > Procyon lotor. The sequence goes on from CM053603.1 coordinate 179,468,069, forward strand.
GAAATGCTGGTTCTAAAAATAAGCCCTATTCTTGCCTGTCTTACTGACAAATTAAGTATTGTGACTGATACTGCTATTGGAAAAACACAGCGATCATTTCTCTAGACGCAAGCTTGTCCATTCTACTGCCTTGCCTAAATCTTGCTTTGGCTCCCCGTTGCACCTGCGATAAAATCTAGGGTCTGGTCCAGGAGCAGTGGGTCCCTGGAGCCTGCCCCCTCACCCCCTCCTCACACCCACTCCCTGGGGCTGCACCTCATTGACACAATGCTCTCTGCTTCCCCATCCTACTGCTCTGTCCTTCCCACTGCTACCTCAGATGCCCATGTCCGTCCAGTGACATCTCTGCCTCGAACCTTGGGCTCCCCAGAGGCCTCTGCAGACTTTACGGCTGCTCTGTGTCCAGCACTGGAATCCCCTCAGCATCACAGACATACTCTGCTCTAGCCCTCAGTAAGAAAACTCTGTCTTCTGGTTCCCGAGCATGACCCAGTGTCTAGGATCCAGCAGGACCCAATCCCTGTTTGCCAAGGGACTGAGATAAGAGATAACAGTCAGGAGGAGGCACTTCTTGAGCCGGACCTCATGGGAAAGTGTAAGACAAGATGCCCATTACTGTCATGAAAAAAACCCTGAACCCTGGGCTGTGTGTGCTTGCTGCTGTGGGTTCTTGACCCTGGATGCCCTTGGAAATCACCCGAGGGGCTCTAAAGAAGCACCGATGTTTGTGAGGAGGTAGCACAGACCTGTCAGAGCTGTGTGGCCCGGGCGGGTTGTCTGAGAGCACTGTTTGTCTGATTCTAGCCTGGCATCGGTGGAATCTTGTTTTTCATTTGGCCATCAGATTGGCTCTATAGTCTTCACTGATCATGGAAAATTCCACTCCAGATGGGCCACGGCAAAGTGCCTTTCAAGAGTTGTTCCCAGTGGATTTCATTCCTTTTAAACTTAAAAAATGTCAATAATTGTATTACTGGCTTTTTCTTTTTTAAATTGCTCTTGAAAGGCTATGGAGGGTGGATGTAGTTACAGATTACAATTTACAGACATCGTGCACTGCTGCAAGATAAAAGGGATTTCCTCCTCAGTCTTAGTCTTTCCATCTGTAAAATGTGGGTAATGTCAAAGCACTGGATACCAGGGGTACTGGGAGAGTGCAATCAATACAATATCTCTGTAACCATGCTTCTTAAAAATAAAAGCCATAGACAGGAAAAGAGATTTCCTATTAGTTTATGCATAATTTATAGATGTTAACAACGATTGTCATCTTTTCACTATTCATTGAAGTTGGAATGCAGACAAAACTTTTAAATATCCTATTCTAACAAAAAAGTATTTTTCTGTGTTTTAAAACAAGACAGGTAAAAATATCATTTTTTTCCTTTGATAAGAAGTAAAAACCTTTCATCATCTAATGAGTGCACTTATGTTTTTAGGGGGAAATTGGCTAATAAAGGGAGGGATGATTCTGTCTACTGAGAAAATATTATGTTGAGATGCTCCTGGTGGTGGGGCGGGAGGGGGGGGGCAGGGTTGGAACCATGTTGGCAAGAGGAAGAGATTTTTTTGTCTTTCGTGTATAATCTCAGCAGAAATCATGACATCTCTCTGATGATATTTTGCACATGTGAAACTAATAATAGTTTGTGAACTTAGAGGGAAAAACTGTTTTGGCCCTGAAATATGGCCAAGGATGCTACAAAAGCTATTGTTAAGGAAAGTGCCCTTCACTGGATTGTTCTCTTCCTCCCCCTCGCCCTCTCCCTTTCTTCTCTCTGTCTTGCTCAATCCCCTCTCTCTCCAGCCCTCAAGTCCAAACACTGTACCAATACCCCAAGAATCTAATACACCACCGCAGTTCTGCTGACCATCTAAAAACCTCCTCTAGAGAACACACCTTGGACCCTGGCGGCCAGGGTGAATACTGTTCGGAGTGGATCTTAATAAGGTCTGGGAGAATTTTGAAAAAATTTGAAAGAGGAGCCAGATGTTGCGACTCCTCACTCTGATGACAAATTCTGGTTACTGCGTGAACTTGGCTTTGGTTCTCCATCTACTAAATGGGACACCAGCATGCGCCATTCCTTACTGGGTTTTTGTGAGAATCAATCAGCTTAATGAGTGGGACATGACTTTTGAAAATTGGTAGTGAACGAGTCCTACCACAGGGATGTTTTTGCCCAGTGTCTGATACTAATTCTTTCTTTATAACTGGGCTGGTCTGTGTGTCTGAGTGGCTCAAGTGGCCACGGGTTCTCTTGGTTGAGAAGGCCCTGGTCTAGTTTCTTCAAATATCCTTGCATCCAGTTAGGTTGCTTATGTGGTCAGTGAATCACAGAATTAGAGATGGCCCTTCTCTTAGGTGCTGGAGGGTTAAAAACAGGTGCAGCCTTCTGGAGGGCAATTTGAACTGTAATAGGAGCTTTAAAAAATTGCCTACCCCTTTACCCAGCAATTACATTTATATACTTTATACTAATGAGACATTCTGATATGGAGTGCACAACGATACGGTGTGTATAGGAGATTTATAATAGCAGTGTTGACAACAACAAAAAGGGAAAACAAGCCAAGTGTCCAAAACAAAGGAGGTAATAACTGCATAGTAAATATGTTTCAAAATTACTTATAATGCAGCCACGGCAATGATACTCTCTATATACTCAACAATATTGAGTACTTCCTAGGTGCTGGACTACATGTGTGATGCTAGGGATACATCAGCATGATGGTTAATTTTATGTATCAACTTGACTGAAGTGCTTAGATTAGACATTCTGGGTGGGTCTGTGAGGGTGTTTTGGAAGGAGGGTAGCCTTTGAATCAATAGACTCAGTTAAGTAGGTTGCCCTCCCCAGTATGGAGGGGGGTATCTTCTAATCCTTTGAAGGCCCTAATAGAACAAATGGTAGAGGAAGGGGTAATTTGCCTCTTTTTCTCTGCTTCACTGTTGAGTTGTGACATTTCATCTCATTTTCTCTTCCCTCTGGACTGGGATTTTTATCATCAGCTCCCTGGTTCTCAGGCTTATGGACGTGGTCTGAGTCACAGAACACACTTGCCTGGGTCTCCAGCTTGCGGATGGCACATTACAGGACTTTCCAGCCTCCCTAATTGCATGAGCCAATTCCTCATAATAAATCTATCTATCTATCTATCTATCTATCTATCTATCTATCTATCTATCTATCTATCTATCTATCCTGTTTCTCTAGGGAACTCTGACTAACACAATCAGTGAACCAAACAGACAAAAACGGTACTCCCAGAAAGCTCTTATTCTACTATGGGAGACAGAAAATAACAGAAATCAACATCTAATCTATATAGCATCTCAGCAGGTAGTAAATACCACGCAAGAAATTAAATTGTGGAAGGAGGGATGGTGGAGAGGAGTGGAGAACAGATACATGGAATGGAAATGCAAGCCCTCCCTGAAAAGGTGGCACCTCCATAAGGGTTCAGTGGAACAAAGGGAAATTGGAAGAAGCTATCCTGGTCCTGGTCAACAGAAACAGGGAGTGAGAGGCCTTGGTGTAGGCAGCACCCACTGTTCAAGAGCAGCCAGGGGCATCAGTGAGGTGGCTGAGGGGCAGGGAGTGAGGCTCACCGCAGAAGGAAATGAAACCAAACAAACTTACCAACGTTCCCAGTTACTGAGTTGGAAAGGAGTTAAGGATGTACAATCAGTTAGAAAGGCAGGCAACGAATAGTGTATAAGATGATCTGATTTTAGTTAAAAACTACAAATAAGCCCATGCATTTACTTTATGTGCTGTTCCTTTTCCTTTTTTCCCTTCCCTTCTTCCTTCCTTACCTTCCTGGTTGACTTCCTGTCTTCCTTTTATTTCCCTTTTTTAGCTCATTCGAATTCTCACATTTTTCTGCATTGTGCATAGCTAATGCAGTGCATAGCTAATAATACCCAGGTAAAATCAACTGACGGTAGCGATCGCCTTTCGTTCAGCTGTACGAGCACAGGCTTCTTTCATGTCACCATTTATTTACCTTCTAAAGTAGCAATAAACATTTCTTACTTTGTAGAAATGTTAAAACAATGAGACAGTTAAAATTGGCCAGTTTAAACTTTCAGAGAAAGAGAAGTTTGGTTTCTAGTGCTCAGGCCAACCCAAGATACACTGCCTGTCCATTTCCACTGGTAGAAGTCTCCCCCAGGGTGGATCTGAAGGGTGCCGCCTGCTCGGAAACCACACATGCGTGGTTATATCAGCAAACACGCAGAGAGCCCTCCGCATCCCTCCGTGTCCTCCTAGACACATTTCAAAACTTATTTGTGCTCACAAGATTCGGTACTGACTTTGTTGTAAAACTTTAATGGCTGAATGTACTTCAAGAAGATTGTGTTTTGGGTTTTTTTTTTTTTAATTTAAGATTTTATTTATTCGAGAGAGAGAGCTTGAGGAGGGGCGGGGGAGGGGCTAAGGGGGAGGGAGAGAGAGAATCCCAAGCAGACTCCCCGCTGAGCACAGAGCCCAATGCGGGGCTCGATCCCAGGACCCCGAGATCATGACCTGAGCCGAAAGCAATAGTCGGATGCTTAGCTGACTGAGTCACTCAGGCACCCAAGGGGTATTCTGGTTTTAACTGAATTATCTGATTATCTCTTTAACCCAGGATTAAACAGAATTTCAACCTAGGATTGCTAGGATTTCAAGTTTAGCTGTAAAAGATCTTTCTAAACCATGAGTTCATCTCCCTATGTTGATGAGTGAGCCAGGATGGGACATTTCATGCTTTCTGATCTGGGGTCCCTCAGTGTTCCTGAGGCATTATTCTACCCATAAAGTTATTCCTCCTTTAAAGGCTTACAGATGAAGCTTTAAGTAGCACCTGCCTCCATGTATAACTTGGCATTTAAAAAAGTGTCAAATCATTAAGTTACTTATTATAATTTTCCATATCCTCTTAGAAGCAGGGGATAGGAAAAACAGCTTACTAATTTATTGCGTTTCTCCCCAGAATCATTCTTATTTTATAAACCTGATATAGAAAGAAGTTAAATAACTCATCTGAGAGAGCTCAGGGTCTGTTAAATCTCAATCTACCATGCGACTCAAAGGTAACTCCAGTCTCTCGGGCTCCTTGAAGGGAAATGCGGTTGTGCTGAACGTCATGAGGGCTTAGGTTTTGAAGATCTTCAAAGCTATCCAGAAGATAAATACTGATACAGACATGTCAGAAACCAGTGACCTGGAAATGACTGAGCTCCAAGTTTTATATGACTCAGAGAAACATGTTACTCACCTCGCCCCATCTCAAACACATTTTCATTCCTTTTCTTCTTTCATTCAAGTATTGCATGTGAATGACATTTAAAGTAGATGTTTTCAGTGGTAAAGGTTGCCAAAAGAAGAAAAAAGCTCTTTCCCTCTTATGTGTCCCCTCTGACGTCCTTATACAGAATCTGGGCATTGTATTTCTTGTTCCGTGGGTTCTTGCTGACTTTTTGGAGATGGCTACAATTTGACTACACAGAACAACATAATTTGTGTTCGTTTTTTAAAAATTGTATTTTTAAACAATTTTAATAGTGTCAGCTCCCTTGAAATCAGAATACGGAAGTTATAAAAATATTATCCAAACACCATGTATTGAACAGCTTTCCCACGAAACTCTTGGGGAGCAACACAGAGAGGGTGCAGTGATATCTAAGACTAACTCTTGTCGGAGAGGAGGTTCGAGCGCGGCAGAGAGTAAGCGAGCAGGTATACATCAGCTCGTGTAAGCAGCTGCAGCACAAGGCCCAAGGAACTATGCCGTAGCAAGAGGGAGAAGCTCAGGTGAGGGCACAACTTCGATTTTTGGTGGCATCTCAGATTTAGTGACATGAACATTTCACTCAAGAAGCCACTTGGTTTATCCTTTGGGTTTCTCTGAGACGACAGCAAAGAAGTGATGCTCCCTTCCTATGAAAGCAAATTTAGGGTGTCTGATCCTCCAATCTGGGCACATATCTGATGGCTCTTTTATCTCTCTTTTCTGACTGGAAACAACTACTCCACAGTTTCCCTTTCTTTGCCAACTCAATAGGATTTCCTTGTCTTTTCTCATGCATTCGGTCATTTATAAACTCGCGGGTGCTGTGAAGCACAAAGTGTTTTGATCTGCTTTGTGGTTGGCATATGAGGCACAAATGACTCAGCCAGGTCCCCTACGTCTAGAACTGGGCACGGGAAGAAGCCAGGATGGTGTGCAGGGCTTGTCACCTAAGTGAGTGCTCTGTTTACCGTCCTCCATGTATCCAGCGTCACTTTATTCTAGCAATGCCAACAGTTCCTCTGGAAACTTAACAAGAAAAGAAAGGACTTGAGTGCTTGAGTCCAGATTCCTTATATGACTAAAGGAATGAACCAGAACAGTAATTTCAATTGCAAGAGCTTGGGCAGTTGAACGAAGGTTGCAGTTTCTCACAAGGACACTCGGGGTCCATCCTCAGTGCCAAGAACCTCCCCATACTTCTTTAACAGTGAAAGGAAAATCTACTTTGAATTAGTTGAAGATAACCAAAAAAGGTCGAGAATAGTCTAACAATAGCTTACGTTAAGAAAATCTTATTAACTGAGTAACAAAAATCAGAAATTTATTTCAAAATAATTAGTGGATTTTAACTAAATTCTCCTATCCTGGACTAGTTCTACGGGTCACTATAACCCCCATATCACCTTCTGCATCGGCTGCTCTAAAATCCAGGTTTTATACACTTTATGGGTGAGCTATTATGGAGGACTTTGGTATTGTTTTGGTGATTATTTATAACCAGGAATTTTCAAGAGAGATGTACTTCCTGATCTGGGAACCCCACATAATTACTATTATTATCCAGTGCCCAATATAACCTCTTTGTTCTCCCCATGATAGCCAAGTTTCACAAAGATTCAGCACTGCTAATTTAACATAAACTTTACTTATGCACACAACAGGAACAGAGAATCAAGCCTGTTATCTCAATGGTGCACACTAAATAACCTATTTCCCTGAAAAATAAGATTCATTGAGAGAAAGATATTTTAGCTCATCATTTTTATTCTTTTGAGGTCTTATAAAAATGTCTTCACTTATTCTGCAGTTCTGGATCTGACCCACATCTCATATTGTGCTGAAGTGGGCCATGCCATTGAGGTTATTCCTAGACGAAAGCAGGTCCATGTAAAGTCCATTTTATGTTTTCTCTTTGGTGGTGGCTCAGTGGGAGCTCCAGGTTAGTGAGAGGTCCTGAGAGGATTCACCTAAGACTCCACATTCCTTGATCCTCCATTCCTGCCGTTCAGAGCCAGGCTAACTCCTCAGGGACTTCCATAAAGAGTTAAGTGATTTTTACTCCATGGGCAAAGAAAATGTCACGGTTTGACATCCATGACTGCGAACGACTATCGGATGAATATCAAGCAGCCCTGGTTTGTAAATGAGAAAGGAGTCCTGTCCCTTCTCTGCTCCATAGTGATGTCAGAAACAAAGGTAGAAGAAAAATTATTAAATTTCCTCATCACCTACAGACCACTGACAAGTCCTTGAAACAGGCAGAGTGACATTCCTCTAGGGACTCAACTGCTTCGATGTTAATATTTTGCTAAGGGCAAAAGGCAACCTTAACCTGACCCCTGGGATCCTGTAGGCCTATTTTAACATAAAAATTCCTTTAGAAATTTCCTTTATCTCTAAACCCCCCAAGATATGTGTTGGCAATCATCCCCCAAGCATATGGCCCACTGATATACATCTGAAGGGTCTCATGACTAAGGTTTTATTAGACAGTAATAAATGACTTTTTCCCAACAATAGCCCCCTCGAGGTCCTGGAAACCTTGCTTCCAAAATTCCTTGGAAGTTTACGCTATTCCTGGCCCCCTCCCAACTTGAAAGTATATCATGGGCCACTTCTCATTATCCCAGTGCAGCTCTTTCTGACCACAAGTCCTGTCCCACGCTTTAATAATATCACCTTTTTGCACCAAAGACATCTCAAGAATTCTTTCTTGGCCATTGACTTTGAACCCTAATGTCTTTTCCTATATCACACATCACAAAATAAAATGGTCCTTTCATGTTCAGGATTAACAAACATCCTATTTGTAACCCTAGCATACTTGTTCCCCACAGTGCTTCAGGAAGGACACATCCCTGAAGACATGCTCTTAAAGGCCACAGCCCCTTGCTTGCACATGAAGGTAATAAGTGGCAGCTCTCTGTTAGTTATTCATCTCAACACTCTGCACCTGGACTGTGGCCACATGTGATCCCTCTTGTTCATGGAGTGCAATGGTAGAGCTTTCTTTGGGCTGAATCCGTCATCAGCCTGGTCTCCTGGCTCATGAGTGATCTGATTTGGCACCACTAAAGGTACTAAAGTGAGACGATTCTTCTATTCCCAGTTTACTACTCTGAGCATGTTCTGGTCTTCTTCCCTTCCTGTCAGTGTCCAGTTATGTCCTGATCCCAGTGTTTCTGCTCAAGTCCACCCTGCCCATAGCTGCCAGATTAAAATCTACTGTGTGTCTTCCCCGCCCTCCAGCCTCTAATCAAAGCAGTTAATGCTCAATGATCTACAACCTCCAGTTCTATGCCAAAGCATGACTCTCTGTTTCCTCCCTGGTGTGGTGGACTATACTTCTGCCTGATGAACCCTCACCGCCAATACTCCCTGGACGCACATGGAGTCCTTGTCTGGAAAGCCCTTTTTCTATTTTCCCATCAAAACCCTACTTCTTCCAAGTCTCCTCACATTCCACCATATCCTTGGACAATTCCCTACTGACAACAGTCTCTACTTAAAGTCCAGCACTCTCTTGTTTAATGTTATGTTTCTTTGTGTTGTATATTGTTTCATTGATACTCTTATTTCCTTAAAGTCTAATGCCTCTGAGGATTGGACTTAGGATTTTCATTTTTTAAGAGAAAAATGTTTTCCCTTTTCCTCCCTCAGTCTTCTTTACACAGTAGATACTCATTAGAGATTTGTTGACTGACTGGTGCAAGGAGCCATGACCATACAGGGTGTAGCTGTTAAAGGTCAATTTATGGAAATATGCAGATGGTCAGGAGATGTTTTATATAAAAGTGAATGTTACATAACTCTAATTATTCTTCACTTGACTGCATGGAGGTTTGCCATGGTAATCCTTCTATTCAATTTTTTGTAATGTCGCTTTTCTCGAGGGTACACCATTCTTATTCACTGATAGCGTCTTTTATTCAAAGGATAATAGATGAAGCTATTAATTTACAATAAGTACTAGAAAACTTCTGCATGGATTAACTGGAATTCCAGAAGACTAAGCAGTTTATTTATACAATGAGAGCCACAGAGAAGCTCTTGCTTTGTGTCCATAATCTTTGCCACTTAGTGTGATTGTGCATATTTTATCTGTTGGAACAAAAGCCTATTGTCTTTGTCTTTTTCCTCTAGGCTTTGAGGCCAGGTTAGGTCTGCTCATGGGGTGGCAGATAAGGGCAGGCATGCCATGTCTTTAGCTGTGTGACCCTGTCTGAAGAGCAAGTTCTTTTTTTTTTTTTAACTATGGGAAAAAGCTTATAAGAGGGAGAAATTTGAGGAAAATCTCTACAATTCCTCCTCAAAGCAAATTTGAAGAAAATCTAAGGCAGTGGTTCTTAAACTTTACTGTGCATCAGAATTCCTAGAGGTGATATTCAAGTGGTTGGCCCCATCCCCAGATTTTCGAATTCACAGGGTCTGCGGTGAGCTTGAGAACATGCATTTATAATAACTAGTTTCCATGGTGACATTGCTGCTCCTGCTGGTTCAGGGACACACTTTGGGAACCGCTGCCCTAAACTGACTTCTGTCAGCTCCGATGCTTGATGCTTCTCTCTGCCCAGAGACTCACCTGTGGTCAGAGAGTGATGCTGGTTTGGGGTTCAACACTCCTTAGCTGCTGATAAGAATGGGAGCCACCAGGGCGCCTGGGTGGCTCAGTGGGTTAAAAGCCTCTGCCTTCAGCTCTGGTCATGACCTCACGGTCCTGGGATCGAGCCCCGCATTGGGCTCTCTGCTTAGCAGGGAGCCTGCTTCCTCCTCTCTCTCTGCCTGCCTCTCTGCCTACTTGTGATCTCTCTTTCTGTCAAATAAATAAATAAAAAATCTTTAAAAAAAGAAAAAAAGAATGGGAGACACTTAATTCAGGCTCCTTCTCAATGAAGGAATCTCTTTTTTGACAGCACACCTATAATGGGCTCTTTATTTGCCTCCCTATTTGTGTCTTCTCTGTTTAGATGATTCCCTGCCGTGGGCCTGGACACACCAGGTGGGCTGATGAAATTTCAAGGTGGTGAGTATATATTTAGAGTATTCCCTAGTGAGACTTCAGGATATATCTGAAAAAGAAGAAATCCATCCCTTTTTTGCTATTACTGAAACTGGGTTTTTAAAGAGTGGGGATTCTATCTTACTAGCATCATATTTAGCACATAAGAGATGTCCACAAATCTGAAATGTACTCTGGCTGATGTGTCATGGGTCTCAACTCTGAAAAGAACATGAGGCTATTCACAAATAAGTTCAGAACACTGTGAGAAGCCTCCAAAGAGCTATATCATTCCCTGTGTGTTGACTGAAGGTAGAATTTTATGGAAAACATAAAGCAGAAGGTAAGTCTTTCCCATGGGTGGGGAATTCAACAGACCTGTAGCTTAGTGGTGGTCACTATGTTTCAGGCTTGCTCTCACCACACATATCATGTATGGACCAAAGTGTCATTTGGCGAAATAGAACTTATTTCTTTTATAGAGAAATGGTAGTTCCCCAATAATAATTTCATGGCCTTGTAGAGTGCTGAGGTCCAGTGTGATATATTGACTGACCTGAAGGTGGTCACTGCTGTCAGGAGAATTGCAAGCATTTTGTGTGATTTCAAAAGACATGCACTCCAATGCCATTTCTTGGCTCCCCCAGCTTCTTTATGCCTTCTAGTGATGGGGAATTCAGAGCTGTGCCAATGGAGAGGGCAGATCACATTGCCTCTTCCCAGCTTTGACTGCAGAAGATTCTTCTTTATGTGTCACTTTGTAGCTTCCACTACTAGGTCCTACTTGTATTTCTTAGAGCTTACCAGAACCCATCTAACCTCTCCTTTATCCTAAAATATCAGGATACTTGGAAACAACTCTCATGCCTCCCCACCCCCAAGTGTTCTCTAGGGGAAACATCTACAATTCCTTCATCTTCTTCTTACATTACACAGTTTGGACTTGCCTATCATGCTGATTACTCACTTCTGCATGTGACTGAGTTGGGTTATGTCCCTTTTAAGTTGAAATGAAAGGAGGTAGTAGTGAAATATACCTTGAAAACACTCTCTTCATTAATCAGAAGCTCTACTCTAAGACATTATTCATGTCAGAATAGCAAGATATTTAAAGTGTTCAAGAATTCTCTAATCTGGTATAGCTGCCCCACAGAAGGATTAGCACACATTAGGGATATTCATTATTTCAGGTTGGTGACTTTGGGCCCTGCATGAATGGACTGTAGCTTTGTTACCCACACTAGAGGGTGGGGATTGAAGACAGTTGGAAGCATCATGAGTTGCCACTGTATTTCTTCTGGTTCTTTCTCTCATAGCTTTCTCATGTATCTCCACCTGATATTTACCTTTTCTAGATTGTGAGCTTAGCATTAAAACTGGTGTCTCCTTTCCAGTGAAAAGTGCAGATTTTGGTTTCCAAGGGTACTTGCTCTCCTTGAGGGAAACAGGAGTTCTCAAAGACTACTTACAAATTATATGGTCTATTTTGAGGAAAACACAAACTATTGTTAGGTTAATTCACCCTAAACTTAGAGCGTGTGTCTAACCTATAGATGTTTATGTGATTCAAGACAAAATGCAAATTGCTAGTCAACAGCAAGTTTGAGAGATTGGAAGACGACATCTAATTCTTGCGCATCCTCCATGTGGGTGTAACTGTCAAGATTGGAAACTTGCTCCCAAGCAAGTGTTGTGAAGTAAACTCTTTTTTTTGTGTCTACTTTAATAGCTCAGTTACCAGAAGTCAAACAATATGAATTTACATCTCTTCTGTAAGCATCAAACATACCCATTCCAAAGTCAAAAATCCCAAAATGATTTATTAAAAAAAATACACACTGAAGAATGATTCAAGAGCTCAACAAAACACTGTTTCCACCAGGCATCTTTTCAACACTGGGACAAATCGTTTGTCCTGCCCCACTTTTTCCTGACCCACACTAGCTGTATGTCTTTGATGCCAGACATTGGTATTAAAATAGTCAAACTGGCATGTTTAACATTAGATATTAGATAATATTAGATATGGAGCCTGGGTGGTTTGGTCAGTTAAGCGTCTGCCTTTGGCTCAGGTCATGATCCAAGGGTCCTGGGATCAAGTTCCACAATGGGATCCTTGCTCAGCAGAGAGCCTGCTTCTCCCACTGCCTGCTGCTCCCCCTGTTTGTGCTCTCTCTGACAAATAAAAAAATGAAACAAAACAAAACAAAAACAAAAACAAAAAAATTGGATATAATATCCAAAGACTCTAGTGTGCTTACCCCACCAGTGTACTTTTCTCCTGGGCACAGAGCTAAACTATAATTTCCAGCTACCACTGCAGTTAGGTAAGGCCACAGCATATGGGCAGAAGTGATATATGTTACATCCAGGCCTGGATCATGAAGAATCTCCTGTGAATGGTTCCTCTATGGTACCAGCCAATTAGATTTACAAGAATGAGAAATAACCTTCTATTTTGCTAAGCTGTTTAAATTTAGGGATTTTCTATTACAACAGCTATCTAATTAATACAGTCTACATGGCCTCACTGAGGACTGCATTTAATGACATATTGTAGCAAATGAATAACGGCATCTATTACTTATAAAGTGCATATTTTGTATTGGGCATTATGCTGGGAAACTCACATTATCACATTAATCCTCATAATATCTCTGGAGTAGACACTATTATTTTCATTTTATAGATAGGCAAACCAAGAGATTAAAGTGGATCAAGGTCATGTAATTAGTGTAGTGGATTATATAATTGTCCCCAATTATTGACTTCCCTCTTCGTAAGAAGATTATATGTCTGCACCTGCTGTTATATGCAGGTGCCTCAGTGGGAGAAATATGCATCTCCATCTCATTGGTTATTGGCATTGGTATGACATGTGACTTGTTTTTGGTCCATGGACTGTGAGTGGATAACCTGAACCATCCCTGAGCAGAACTTTTAAGAGTCATTGCTTAATTTGGCATTCTCCTTCCACTCTGACACTAGCATGGAATGCCCAAGATCATACTGGTCCCTGCTTGGATCCTAGAATGAGAAAGATACAAGAGTGCAGAGCCATAGCTGACCAGTAAAGGTATGTGGCTTGAGGGAGAAATAAACCTTTGTTTTGTAAGCCACTGGGATGTTGAGATTGCTGTTACTGCACCAAAGCTAGTAAAAGCTGACTAATACCTACAGCTTGATGCAAATGCAGTTAGTTAGATGCCAGAGCCTGTGTTCTTCATCACTGAATAACACCTCCCAAGCACAATGTCATATTAGCATACATTCCTGTTGGATGATATGAAGAGAATTTAAGCATCATAAAAAAAATCAGTTCTTATTCTGAGTAGGGAGAAAGTGGATGCCTATAAGTTTAAAGAGGAAACTGCAGGAGCACCAGGATTCAAACTTCATTTATAGATTTGTCTCTCACATTGCATATAATATGTTCAGATTTAGTGCCACAAAACAATTGTTGGCAAGGATGTGGATCTTTTTATCCATAGATTCAGTTACTGGTGAATTTTATAAAGTGTTCACAGTAGAAGCCACCTCTCTGTGACTAGGAATATGACTGGTGGTGAATATCAGTCAAAAACTAGTCACTAAAGGAACAACCAGTACTATAGGGTCTCTGGTTCTAAGTCATAGAGACATAATATGAAATAGGAGACTGAAGGGGCTTGGGGGCTTAATCTGATCTCGATAAATCTGTAGAGACATGAATTAAAGAGCTATTTGTTTAAAATGTGGGGTTAACATCATACATTGTAATTAGAAAAGTGGCCTTAATGCATCCAGACAAGACAAAAATTTGAATGGTCATTTGAACATGATGCAAAACATTCTCTCAAGATTTGTTCAAATAACTACTCAGTTTAGTAATAAATCAATAAATATCTACAATTGATTAGCAAGTATGGTTAGATCAAGGCTACAGACAGTTCAGGGAGTACTAAATATTCTTTTTAAGATGACATTGTCCCAAGAGCATAGGATCCAAGATGGCAGCATGTGAAGATTGTGAACACACGTCTTCCCATGGATACACCAAATCTACAGCTACATACGGATCATTTCCCTTGGAAGAAAGATCTGAATACTAGGTGAACTGCTCTCCACAACAAAGAATAAAAGGACTGCACTCAGGTGGATAAGACAGGCAGGACACAGTCTTGAAAGAAACCCAACCCCTGGTGCAGCAACACACAATAGAGAAGGATCTTACCAGAAAGGTGCTTCTTTTTGAGTGAGAGGTTGGTGCCCCACGTTGGGCATCCTGACCTCTGGGAGGTGTACCAGAAAGACAAGCCCTCAGAATATCTGGCTTGGAGAAACAATCAGGCTGATGTCTGGAAGTCCCTAAGTGCTCTAAGGAAACTGAGATTCCCCTCTTGGAGGGCAGGGGTATGGTCTCAATTACTCCAGACCCAGCAAAAAGTAGCGGTTTGAAAAGTACTGAGATTATATGTGAAGGAGATTCATTTGCTGATCTGGAGGCATCTGCTAAATGGGGTAAGGCATAGTTGAGATGTTCCCAAGAAATGGAAATGCTGGGGGACACTACTGTTGCACACTCCATCTAACCTGCTAGTACAGACAAGTGAGCTTGGATAAGGTACCCTCCCACTAACTTGCTGGGAAGGGTAGAATGAGCTGCTGTGTTGCTTGCTGAGACTAGAGAGTGTGGGCAGTTGCAACACTCCCCTGCTCCCTGGCTGGGGCCAGCAGTGCTGGTGGTCATAGAATTCTCCTACTCTTAGCCTGCCGAGAGCCACAGAAACCTTGCCGTTTGACATGGTCGCGGCAAGGACATGGTAGGTTTGCACGGCTCCTGCCATATGAATGGGGATTGGTATCTCCTCCTATATCTCTTCGTGTTACTCAAATTCCTTTTTTCTTTTTGGCCTAAGCCCTTTGCTCAAGTTGAGGCTCTGACCCACTTAACCCACTTCTAACCAGACCGACCTCTCCTTACAGAAACTACATAAAGCAACAAAACCATCCCCCGCCATAAAACCGTTAGAGCAGATAACTGCGAGGCTCCCTTCCAATGTTT
>CM053603.1:179483494-179530547 GCA_028646535.1 Procyon lotor
GAATGGTTAAATATAAAGACAGTAGAGTTTTACTTCAGGCTTTGCTAAAGAATACACAAGATGAGGCTCCCAGGTGCCTGCTCACCCAGCAGCAAAAAAGGGCTTCTACAAACAGCTTGGGCCGTTCTATAATAAACCTAAATGTCATCCCTCTTCCTTTGGTTAATGTGCAAAAGATATACGTGACTAAATCTTTTTCCAATACATAGAAACAGAGTCATAAAAATTGTTGTTAAGGGTCTTGCTGTTCAAAATGAGATAAGCCTGTCTCTGCCTCAGTCTTAGAAAAAACTATAGGTTCTACAAAATCTTTTGTTGATCTAAGTCCCCTTATCTAAGAAAATCATTGACTGTTTTCCATGTAACCTGCTGCCTATAAATAAAGAGTCAAAAACCAATGAGGCAGAGATGCCTTCCTGGTGATTGAAAGAAACCTCTGGCTCTCTCATTCCTTTCGCTGACACCGTCCATCCTTCAGGGAACCCCTGGACTGCCTGGGCTGGACCCTGGCACTAGCCTAAAGCCAATATGTGCACTCAGACAAGGCATTTTCTTGCTGCACTGCTGAAGCCCACAGGCATGTGGAGACAAGACATTTTCCCACCACCTTTCTGAAGCCATTGAGCTTGCCCTACCCACTACAATCTCCTGTGCCTTGCTAAGGCCAGAAGGCACATTCAACCCACATAGGGGATACTCCTCAATCACCTGGCTCTGGTGGCCATAAGATTTGGCATTCCAGAGGTCCATAGGTCTGTAACAAGTAGAAAGATAGCTCTTGGTGGGCCGCTATCCCAGGGCACCGCACAGACAGCAAACAAACACTTTCAGTCCTCCTGTGAAAAGGGCCTATTTACTGAAGTCTGGAGCTTCTGTCTGAGGGACAGGCTTCAGGTTTCTTACACATCCACGAGGCTAAAGAGGCAAACCCAAGAAACAAAAGCAGAGAGACACCATCACTATGCACCCCTTAGCCTACCTACCGTTCAAAGAGATTTCTTGGAAAGCTTATTACACTTGTCTGAAGGCCCAATGTTTGCAACTGTTGCTCAATGGAGACTTCCAGATCCTGGTCTGGAGGCCAACAGGATTATGCTTGTAGCCCCACAGGACTGTATATATTTACATATAAAAACCACTGCCTGAGGGTCTGGCTTTCAATCAGCTTGAAACTAGATGTTAAAGAGATTCCTCCCCTCAGAACACTGACAAATCTTGGTGCATCCTCAACAATGGGGGCATATCAATAATACTGCAGGCAGCTTAGACCTTCACAAAGTTTCAAGAAACAATCAAGAACTAAGACAAGGTTGAACAAGAAGGTTTATCACCTATACACAGCCATCCTTCAGGCCTGTGAGAAGTAGCTGTTTTGCCCAATATATAGAAACAAACAGTCAAATAAAAGGAGGAAATAGAAATATCAAGTTTATTCAGATTTGAAGGAGAGATATTACTAGATAAGGAGTTCAACACCACTAAATCACTTTTACAAGAGATATTAAAGGGACTTCTTTAAGCTGAAAAGCTTAAAGTTAATAATAAGAAAACATATGAAAATAAAAACCTCACTGGAAAAGGAAAATGTATAGTGAAGGTAGTTGATTAATCACTTATAAAGGCTCTAAAATGGTTAAAAGACAAAAGTAGCGAAATTAACCAAAACTATAATTAAGTTTAAGGGACACATAAAGTAAAAAAGATATAAAAAGTGACATCAAAAACATAAAACATAGGAGGGGGAGTCAAAATGTAGAGTTTTGGGATGTGTTCAAATTGAAACTGCTATCAACTTAGACAGTTTTATACATATATGACATATGTGTACTTCATGGTAACCACAAACCAAAAACTTACAGTAAAAGTAAGGCTCCCACAAAAGAAAAAAGAGAAATGAATCCAAGCATGATGATAAAGTCATCAAATCACAAGGGAAGAGAGAAAGAGAAAAAAAGGAACAGAGAAGAAGAGCTACAAACACAACCAGAAAGCAATGGGCAAAATTGAAATAAGTACATAACTATCAATAATTACTTTAAATATGAATGGATTAAATTCTCCAATCAAAAGATATAAAGTGGTTGAAGGAATTAAAAAAAGATATCTATATGCTACCTATAAGAAATTCACTTCAGAAGTAAGGATGCATTCCTGCCTCACATTGAAGTCTTTTATTCATTTTGTTTATCTTTGTGTATGGTATAAGAGAATGATCAAGTTTCATTCTTCTGCATATAGCTGACTAATTTTCCCAGCATCATTTACTGAAGAGACTGTCTTTTTTCCACTGGATATTTTTTCCTGCTTTGTCGAAGATTATTTGACCAAAGAGTTACAGGTCCATATCTGGGGTCTCTACTCTGTTCCACTGGTCTATGTGTCTGTTTTTGTGCCAGTACCAAGCTGTCTTGGTGATCACAGATTTATAGTAAAGCTTGAAATCAGGCAATGTCATGCCCCCAGCTTTGTTTTCCTTTTTCAACATTTCCTTAGCAATTTGGGAGTCTTTTCTGGCTCCACACAAATTTTGAGATTGTTTGTTCCAGCTCTTTGAAAAATGCCGTCTGAATTCTGGTCAGGATGGTGTTGAAAGTATAGATTGCTCTGGGCAGTACAAACATTTTAACAATGTTTATTCTTCCAATCCATGAGCATGGAATGCTTTTCCACCTTTTTGTGTCTTTTTCAATTTCTTTCATGAGTGTTCTGTAGTTCCTCGAGTACAGGTCCTTTACTTCTTTGGTTAGGTTTATTCCCAGGTATCTTATAGTTCTTGGTGCTATTGTAAATTGAATCAATTCTCTAATTTCCATTTTCATATTTTCATTGTTAGTGTATAAGACAGCAACTGATTTCTGTGCATTGATTTTGTATCCTGTCACGTTACTGAATTGCTGTATGAGCTCTAGTAGTTTGGGGTGGAGACTTTTGGGTTTTCCACATAAAGTATCATGTCATCTGTGAAGAGAGAGAGTTTGAATTCTTCTTTGCCAATGTGAATGCCTTTTATTTCTTTTTGTTGTCTGATTGCTGTTGCTAGGACTTCTAGTACTATGTTGAACAAGAGCGGTGAGAGTGGGCATTCTTGTATTCTTGATCTCAAAGGGAAGGTGGTCAGCTTTTCCCCACTGAGAATGATACTTGCTGTGGGCTTTTCATACATAGATTTTATGAAGTTGAGGAATCTTCCCTCTATCCTTATACTTTGAAGAGTTTTAATCAGGAATGGATGCTGTATTTTGTCAAATGGTTTTTTTTTTTTTTTTATCAATTGAGAGGACCATGTGGTTCTTCTCTCTTCTTTTATGACCTCAATGTGAGGCAGGAATCTATCAAATCCTAGAGGAGAACATAGGCAGTAACCTCTTCGACATCAGCCACAGCAACTTCTTTCAAGACATGTCTCCAAAGGCAAAGGAAACAAAAGCGAAAATGAACTTTTGGGACCTCATCAAGATAAAAAGCTTCTGCACAGTGAAGGAAACAGTCAACAAAACAAACAGGCAACCCACAGAATGGGAGAAGTTATTCGCAAATGACACTACAGACAAAGGGCTGATATCTAAGATCTATAAAGAACTCCTCAAACTCAACACTCACAAAACAGATAATCACATCAAAAAAAGGGGCAGAAGACATGAACAGACACTTCTCCAAAGAAGACATACAAGTGGCTAATAGACACATGAAAAAATGTTCATCATCATTAGCCATCAGGGAGAGTCAAATCAAAACCACATTGAGAGAACATCTTATACCAGTTAGAATGGCCAAAATCAACAAGACAGTAAACAAAAAATGTCGGAGAGGATGTGGAGAAAGAGGAACCCTTCTTACACTGTTGGTGGGAATGCAAGTTGGTACAGCCACTTTGGAAAACAATGTGGAGATTCCTGAAGAAATTAAAAATAGAGCTACCCTATGACCCTGCAATTGCATTACTGAGTATTTATTCCAGAGATACAGAATTAGTGAAAAGAAGGGCCACATATACCCCAATGTTCATAGCAGCAATGGCCACAATCACCAAACTGTGGAAAGGGCCAAGATGCCCTTCAACAGATGAATGGATAAAGAAGATATGGTCTATATATACAATGGAATATTATGCCTCCATCAGAAAGGATGAATACCTAACTTTTGTATCAACATGGACAGGACTGGAAGAGATTATGTTGAGTGAAATAAGTCAAGCAGAGAGAGTCAAAAAGATTGACAAGCCTCTAGCTAGACTCACCAAGAAAGAAAGAGAGAGAGCTCAAATAAATAAAATCAGAAATATAAGAGAAGTTACAACCAATAGCACAGAAATGCTAAGGATCATTAGAGACTACTATAGACAACTATACACCAACAAATTGAAAAACTTGGAAAAAATGGATATATTTCTAGAAATTTACAATCTTCTAACATTGAATAAGAAGAAACAGAAAAGCTGAAGAGACTGATTACCAGTAAGGAGATTAAATCAGTAATTAAAAACCTCCCAACAAACACAAGCACAGGACCAAACAGTTTCATTAATGAATTCTACTAAACATTCAAATAAGATTTAATACCTATCCTCAAACTCTTCCCAAAAATTGAGGAGAGAAAGCTTCCAAACTCATTTTGAAAGGCCAATGTTACTCTGATACCTGAACCAGGCAATAACACTACAAAAAAAGAAAATTATAGGCCAATATCTCTGATGAATATCTATGAAAAATCCTCAAAAAAATTAGCAAACCAAAGTCAACAATACATTAAAAGGATCATACACCAAGATCAATGGGATTTATTCCAGGGATGCAAGGATGGTTTAACAACTTCAATTTAATCAGGGTGATACATCATATTAACAAAATGAAGGATAAAATCATAAAAAATGCAGGAAAAGCATTTGATGAAATTCAACCTATGATAAAAACTCTCAACAAAGTAGGTATAGAAGAACTGTTCTTCAGCTTAGTAAAATCCCTGGAAATAAACTTAACCAATAAGGTGAAAACCCATATATTGAAAACTATAAGACACTGATGAAAGAAATTAAAAAGACATAAGTAAATGCAAAGATATTCCATGCTCATGAGTTGGAAGAATTAATATTATTAAAATGTCCAATACCCAAAGCAATCTACAGATTCAATCCCTACCAAAATTCTAATGACATTTTTTATGGAACTAGAACAAATAATTCTAAACAATCTTAGGAAGGAAGAACAAAGCTAGAGGTGTCATCCCCCCTGATTTGAAACTATTCTACAAATTGATACTAATCAAAACAGTGTGGTATTGGCATAAAAACAGACATACAGATCAATAGAACAGAACAGAGAGCCCAGAAATAAGCCCACACATACATGGTCAATTTATAACAAAAGAGGCAAGAATATACAATGGAGAATGGACAGTCTCTTCAATAAGGTGTTGGGGAGACTGAATAGCTACATGCAAAAGAATGAAACTGGACCACTATCTTACAAGGTATATAAAAATCAACTCAAATGGGATTAAAATCTTGAATTTAAGACCTGAAACTATAAAACTTCTAAAAAACATAGGCAGTAAGCGCCTTGACATTGGTCTTAGCAATGGTTTTTGGATCTGTCTCCAAAAGCAAGGGAAACAAAACCCAAAATAAACAATGGGACTATATCGAACTAAAAAGCTTATGCACAGTGAAGGAAACCTTCAACAAAATGAAAAGGCAACCTACTGAATGGGAGAAGATATTTGCAACTCACTTATCATATAAGAGGTTAATATCCAAAATGTATTTAAAAACTTATATAACTCGGGCGCCTGGGTGGCTCAGTCGTTAAGCGTCTGCCTTCAGCTCAGGTCAGATCCCAGGAACCTGGGATCAAGCCCCGCATCAGGCTCTCTGCTCGGCAGGGAGCCTGCTTCTCCCGCTACCATTCCCTCTGCTTGTGCTCCCTCTCTTGCTCTGTTTCTCTCTGTCAAATAAATAAAATCTTTAAAAAAAAAAAAACTTATATAACTCAGTAACAAAAATCATCTTAAAAATGATTAAAAAATGGTTAAAATGGTTTAACCATCTAAAAAATGGTTAAAAAATGAGCAGAGGATCTGGATAGACTCTTTTCCAAAGAAGACATACAGTACAGATGACCAACATGCACAGGAAGAAGTGGTCAGCATCACTGAATCATCAGGGAAGTGCAAATAAGAATCACAATGAGATATCACTTCATGCCAATCAGAATGTCTAATATGATTAATATAAGAAATAACTAGTGCGGGTGAGAATGTGGAGAAAAGGGAACTCTTGTGCTCTGTTGTGGGAATGAAAATTGGTGCAGCACTATGGAAAACAGTACAGAGTTTCCTCAAAAAATAAAAAAATAGAACTACTATAAGATCCAGCAATTCTACTACTGGATACCTATTTGAGAAATCAAAAACTCTAATTTGAAAAGACATATGCACTCTTTTGTTCATTGCAGCATTATTTTCAAAATTCAAGATATGGAAACAACCTAAGTGTCTACTGATAAATGAATGAATAAAAAATGGTGTGTATATACATTGGAATATTACCTAGCCATAAAAAAAATGAAATCTTGTCATTTGCAATAACATGGATGGATCCCCAGTGTATTTTGCTAAGCAAAACACAGAAAGACAACTACTGCATGATTTCACTTACATGTGGAATCTAAAAAACAAAACCAATAAAACCCTGTCACATAGATACAGAGAACAGATTGGTGGTTGCAAGGGGTGGGGGTGGTTTGTAGGAATGAATTGAGTGAAAGGGATTAAGAAATAAAACTTCCACGTATAAAATAAATAAGTCATGGTTGTATAATATACAGTGGGGAATACAATCAATAGTATTGTATTAATTTTATAGGGTGATAGGCGGTAAATGGACTTATTGTGATGATGACTTTACAATGTATACAAGTGTCAAGTAACTATGTTGTATGCCTGAAGCTAATATAATGTTATACCTCAAAAAAAAGATTACATTGTCCTTCTTTATTTGAGGGAAATAACTGTGTTATTAATTAGTGCTAGTAAAATGATATCAAGTATGTGTATATTCTGGTACTTTATCAGAGTATCATTAGAGCACTAACTATAATTATGATGATCTCTTCTTTGTATAAGGATCCTAATTACTTCTAGAGCTAATTATTTAATATACATTTTAAAATGTATTATCCCATATGGCTGCATTTTAGTTTTTTTATCTCCCTGAACACTCAAACTGCAACTAAAAAGAAAATCTTAATTTGACAAGTGTTTTGATGGTTTTTCAACTTAACTACCGATTTCTCTTTAATTGATACTATCAGATTTAATAATTCTGAAAAAATCCCGAGTGAATCAATTCTCCTTTGATATTTAAGATGACATTTGAGGGGTGCCTGGGTGGCTCAGTGGATTAAGCCTCTGCCTTTGGCTCAGGTCATGATCTCAGGGTCCTGGAATGTAGCCCCACAGCGGGCTCTCTGCTCAGCAGGGAGCCTGCTTCCCCTTCTCTCTCTGCCTGCCTGTCTGCCTACTTGTGATCTCTCTCTGTGTCAAATAAATAAATAAATAAAATCTTTAAAAAAATAAAATAAAATGACATTTGAAAATAAAGGAAAGAAGCAATAAATGCCATCTCAATAAGCTATAAATCCAAAATTGTTTATATTTAAACATCTGAGTCTCACAAGCCTTAAAGTCCTGTTACAATGAGTTAAAAAACAAACAAAAAAACCCCTTGGTTTCAAAAGTGTCATTACTTTAATGCTGGTAAAAATATAGTAGCCTTAAATGCTAGCCTTTTCCCCTAGCTTCCTTCCCCTTTTCCTGATGCTATCTGGTCTCTTTCCCTCATTAATCTGCATATTGCTTACATATCATTTGTAAGAGTTATTGAAAAAGAGCTTTACCTTGCCTACTTGCCCATTTTGATAGAGGTTTTATCTTATTTCCATGAAGATTCACATAACCAATATTCAACCCTTGAAAAAGGCAACACTTTCTACCTATTAAAATCAGTGAAGGGGGTTAAGCTTCAATAAGAGCGTATTATTTCTTTTTAATTGTCAATAAATTTTTTATATTGCTTATTAAACAGCTCTTCTGGTGTCTTATTTTCTTTTATCCTATAAAGCGGATATAGTTTGTAAGATGGGGGAATTTGAGAGTGAATTAAAACATTTCTATATACTCACAGGAAACAGTCTATGTAAATCCTGTGTATTATAAAGGCCTGGGTCATAAAAGTTAATATACATTATTTACTGATGTTTAGAAAATACCAGGATTAGATGTCAAAATTATTTTTAAAATATTATAAAAAGTTTCAAGTGCACAGGGATTAATTTTAAGTCTCCTTAACAAATCTTACTTGAAATACATAAACCAATTATTTTGGAGTATGCCATTGACTGCCATCAGGGCATAATGATGCTTTGCTCAGCAATTAGCCCCCCAAGAAGAAAGCAAGTCCTAGTTTGAAAAATTAGCACCGAATATATGAACGTAGAATCTACAAGAACTAAAGACAATCGATTAAACAATTTTCTATACCTAGATCATTTATATTCCCATCTTTTTTTTTTAATTCATGAGAGAAATTGAGATTTAGAACTCACAAATACATGATAAACGATCTTTTTTATGGAATGATCTATATTCTTGTATGGCTTTATCTTCATAACCTATCTCTACTTCTCTTCTGCTGATAATATCAGATGGAGCAAAGCCAAAGTATAGTTGCTTTAAGTCCTAGCATACTCCGTGTGGCATTTCTCTCTATTTTAGATAGCAACTCTTTTATAAATTAAATCATGGAAAAACTCATCAATATCCATCAGGAATTGAAATGGAAAAATAATGTAACATCTCGTCTTTTGACCGGGTTCAGAATAGATTGCTTCTGCCTTCAATAGAGATCATGAAAAACAAAAAACAGAAAACAAAAACTGGAAGTTATAAATGCATGGCTTTAACCAAGTCCCGAGTGCTCTGCACACATCACCTTTAGAAAGCAATTGCATGCCCCTGGTTGGAAAACCCAGCAAAGAAAATCAGGATTCCTCTCGTTTACCTCCATGGAGAACAAACCAGAACCAGCTCAAGACTAAATACACACACTTAAGGGCATCCTCAAAACAGAAAAGCAACCCAGTGTATTGTAAAGGCACTGTCACTGTCTCCAACCAGTTGTCAAACTTTGGGCTCTGCCATTCAAACTGTGCCTTGTAACACCTGGATGCTATTCATAAAAGCGGTCTGTTAGAAACGTGACTGCCACCTTCCTCTACTACTTTTCCTCATCAGTATTGGGGGGTGTGAGGATTTACGATCAAAGAGGACAGCAGGACAGAGACCAGCTTTGCCCCAAGTGAAGACAGAATCACGGGAGACACTTACCTGTTTTCTCTCAATGAGTGCTGAAATGGAACTCGAGTGATAATAAATCCTCCCCTCTTGAACAGCTTCTTCCTTGCTTCTATTAAGAGAAATGACTCCGTCTCTCAGTTTCCTATGCCCTACAACCTTGGAAATGTAGCTGCTCTATTCACAAGCTGGCTTAAAGATACAGTTATTGCTTCTCCCCTCACTAGCATACTCTCTTCCCTTTCCTGGAGCTCATCAGCTCTTTTTAGAAAGTCTGTCAGATCTGGACTAAGAGAATTTTATTTCTCTACCCTCTGGGATCTCAGGACCCCTAGAAAGGATTTGGTTAACTGGTATCTCACTGACAGGGTGCTCCCGCAGTCTTTCCGTCATCTAAGCACGACAAAAGTATAGAGGACAGTAAGAGGGTAAGAAATGAATGGATGCTTTTGAAACCAAAGGGTCTTGGCTGAAACTAGGCAACTCTCATCAGAGACTGGTCTGGTGTGTGTGTGTGTGTGTGTGTGTGTGTGTGTGTGTGTGTGTACGCGCGTGTGTGGGCGCACCGCACCCCTTTGCTCCCCTGAGGAGAGGATCATTCTCCATGGTCAGTTCAGCTTGGATCTTTTGCTGTTTCAGTGTTCTTGATTTTGAATAGTTACTCTAATGCACCGCCATGCGTGAAATGGATGATTTGCAAGCTTCTCTGTCCCACGCAATTCTGTGGATAATCAGATATCCAGATTCTGCTCGGGCAAGAGAACTGTTCCTTTACAGAAAGTGATAGCTTCTGTCACCAAAGGAGCTAATAGCATTCGCAGGGGTAGCCAACTGGGAGGTGGGAACCTGACGCTTGTGCTCTGGCCTTGGTGCTGAATCCGAAACCTGCTGCCTGAGCCATCTCAGTGGCCTCTGGGCAACTTTGGGAGGTTTGAGTGGGTGCCCGCCAGTTGTAGAAGCCCCCCTTGCGGGTCTCGGGCAGGAACTCGGGCAGAGCCGGTACCCTGGGGCCCTCCACAGAATTCCTGGCTGGTGTATTTCTTCTCCTGAAGCTGGGAAAGTTTTGTCCAATGTTTTTTGTTGTAATTGGAGCTGCCTTCTCCCCTCCCACCTGGGTCGCCATGGAGACTCAGCTCTTTCTTTCTCCAGGCAAAATGGGAGAAGCTTAGTTAGCTATGCCCTGACTACAGCAAGCCCCTTTTTCTTTCTAATCAGCTCCTGGGTATCCCCCTCCTCTGTTTTTCAGCAAAAGAAAGGTAGGCAGGGTGAGGAGCTAGTAGGGATGTGGTATTACAGCCTAGATGGTGGGGGCTCCCCAGAACCATCAGACTTTGGATAAAAGCAAGCAGGAGACACTCTAAACATATAATGAATTTCCAACTCCTAAACACTGGAGTTGTCCCCCCACCCCCCCTTCTGTCTCTCTTTCTCTTCCTTTTTTGGGAGTGGAGGCGGGATTCTTTGGAAAATTCTGGTATTTTGTTTCTCTGTCAACCTCACCCCATTTCTGTGGCTGTTTCTATTAACATGTTTCCTCCTTAAGCATCTCTCCATATTGAGGTTGGTACAAGAGATATACCTGTGGATCGACCCAAGGTTTTATTGGGTTTGGGGAATACTAACGTTATTTCTGTTAAAAAACTAATTCAAGCTTAATGTCTTGATGCAAATGAAAATATACCCAGGAGGAAGCAAGTCAGGGGATTCATCTAACTCCCTAAATGCCATAAACATCTCATTTTATCTGAAGGTTTCTTTTCCCTTCCAGTTACAAAACAATTCAGTTTACTTCTAGGGAGAGCTTCCTAGTCACTGTTTGTAGCCATCATATCACATCCAGGTTTTACTGATAGACAACAGTTAGGAGTTATTGTTTCCCATTTTCTGCCTGTTTTCTCCCCACCCCTCACTTTTCCTTTTCCACCTTCTCCTGTGCCCTGTCTCCATCTCTGTCTCTCTCCTCTGTGCAAAGAAGAACAAGGATACAGCTTTCCATAAAGACAATGGGCTTTTCCCAACTGTAAATGACTACACCGCAAGCCACCCCTGCCAGTTAATTAGTGCATTTCTTCTTTGCCAACGTATGTTGAAATGATGTCTGCAATAACTGACTGGGTTTCTCTGAGCCCGGGGCATGAGACCCCCTCCTCTCCCCGCCCCCCTTGTGAGTTTTCAGTTGCTAATGAAAACCCTATGAAACAGATTTCCCTTCCGTTATGTAACCAGCTTCTCCCTCTCCTTTCCCTTGACTTGGGCATCATGTTTCTCATCAGCGTGGAGCATGCAGCGACAGAGACTGGGGAGGGGGAGGTGGGGACCCGAGGGCACGGAACGTTTTGCCCAGATTGATGCCAGCTTCTCGCCTTCGAGCAACTCAGCGCACCTCTTACCTTGCTGCGGACAGGGTGGTTTCACTCAATCATGATCTCCTCTCTTGGAACGGAGCAAGATTTGATAATTGACTACACGATGGATGGCGAGGGGAGAAAATAAAAAAAGAAAAGGAAAGAAAAGCTGGAATCAGATGGTCAAATTTCACATCAGCCCCGGGAGGCTTTTAGGAGACTCCATTCTCCTGGCGGTGCATCCAGCTCTGGGTCTGGCTTCCTGGTTCCCGCGGATCCCCACCCCTCCACCCGCCCAACCTCTCCGGCCAGGTGCGGCCGTCTGCAAACTGGCTCCCTCTGGCCGCGAGCGGAGAGGAGGGCTGGGCGCGGGGTCACAGGAGGGGCGGAGGGGTGTGCGTCGGACAGGGACGCGGGCGGCAGACCCAGTGGAGGGAAGGGGGAAAAGGCAAGAGTGGCAGGAAAAAAAAAAAAAAAAATCCCGGCTGGGAGAAAAGTGATGGGCCACGCAGAGAGACGTCATGAAAGCCGCAGATTCAATGAATGCTCCTCAATTCCAGCGGACGGGCTGAGCCCCGCTGGCCGCGCACGAACCCGCGCGGCTCCGCGGATAAAAGCGAGAGCAGCGCCGCGTGCTGGAGGAAAGAGGCCACACAGTGTGTTCCCGAGAGGCAGGGGGCAGGGACGCGGAGGGGAGGAGCGGGAGGTCTGGAGACGCCCACCACCGCCCATACCACTCCTGGGGTGGAGTGGAGGTGTGGGGCACTCACCGGCCCCTTCCCAAACCCGAGCGGGTGCGAAAGCGACCGAACCAACCCCAGCCACTCCAAAATGAAGTTGGAAACGTGGGGGCGCTCCACGCTGGGGGAACCTTTTGGCTTAGTCTCCGGTTCCCACCTTTCCTCTTCTGTCACTCAGTAAGTTATTCCTGAAGAAGAGCCTGGACAGCAGCAAAGAGCCGAAGCTCTGGGATCACTTTTTGTCTGCTGCTTGGAGGGGCTCCATCTTTCAGGTTTTGTGAAAGCACGAGAAAGAGGGTCTTGTCTCTGTCTCCCTTGGGCTGAAAGCAAGGAGTCATCCTGGACGCTGGAGCTGGAGCGCGCAGTGAGCGCGTGGCCAGGAGGGGGCGCCACGAGCCGCCAGGGCGGGGTGGGGGTGTGGGGCCGCGCCCCGCGGGGGTTTTCGCGTGTGACGGTAGGAAGCCCAGCTGGCTGCTTCGTTCAGTCCGTGCTGTCCGTAGCAGCTGGGGTCGCCGCCGCCGCTCCATCCCACCACACCCTGATGTCTCTTGGAGGCACTGAAAACAAAGAAAGGAACTTTGACCTTTTTCACGCATAACCCGGCTTGCCTTCCAAGTTGATTTTGTCAGGATTTGGATAATTGCCTGCTCAATGCTGTCCTTTGATGTTTAACTTGCTTTGTATTGTTATTCCAGAGATCACCTCACAAAGCTCCCCTCTGCACCCCCTCTTTTTCTTATGGTCATTGCAAACAGTATTTCCACGTTTCCGAAGCTTTTCCACAACTTGCTTCTGTCTCTGTAAGGCCCACTCTTTTATGCCATCTTTTCCCTAGGGATAGATCGATTGACAACTAAATTTTAGGAGCAACGAGTACCATTGACTAGTAATATTGTAACAACAGGGTCGTATCTGGCTCTCCTTTTGCCACTTTATAAAGTGGTTTTCCTCTCATAAGACACAGAATTTCTATCTTCAAGAAGATGACCCTATTCCAGAAAAAGGATTGGTCGTGACCTCTTATTTCCAAGACCACTGTATTCTACCTTTATGCATTGTAATTACACAGCTATTCAGCCCTTCAAGAACGCTGTCTGCTTTCTAAAAATGACTTTGGTGTGGAGAGGTGTTTGCCTTAATTTGCATGGACGGCTATACACCAATCAACCATGCCAACCGTGCACACGGACTGTGAGTTCATATTTGTTGCTGATTTTCCCTGAGAGGTTGTGATCTCACTTGCTCTTACTTCTGAGTCACATATTCTGTAGAGAGACGGTATTAGGATGTGTAGTATGTGATTTTTATGCTCCATAGTGCTTACCGGATCTAGTCATTGTCTTAGAGATAAAGATAAACAAAGAGCAGGTGGGACTCAACAATCCAGGAGGAATCCCCAAGTAAGTATGCAAGATGCAGGGTTTTAGTGGAAACAGCCCTCCAGCGTTAAAAGAACAACTCACATGGACTGCAGTTGCTTAAAGAGAATTCTCTTTAATCTGTGAAGATGCCCTGGATACACCTGCTAATTTTGACTATTTACATTTCTACCAATAGAAGGATATCGCAAGATTTATTTCTTACAAGACCTCAGATTAAGTAGGTAAGTCCAGAGAGAGTAATAACCTCTTTCTCTCCCCTAATTTGAAACTGGCCAGAGCGCTGTGGGTTGCACGTGTGCAAGAGCTTATGTTGAGTGAGATGGATCACGCTAGCATGGCATGGGGTTTGATCAAAGCCAGAGATGCGAGCAACAGGTTTAACTGAATTCATTTACTCCTGAGAGATCTCAGGCAGTGACTGTCACTGGTGGTAACTCAGAGGAGTCTCGGTGGCATCTGGAAATCAGGCAAGCTGTCCTTCCTAGCCATACGTTGCAACTTCTCTGAGCTTCAAAGAGCCCCGTCTGCCAGGCAACACTGCGTTCAGCATGTCTGGAATCTCACTTTAAAAAAAGTCTATTTTATGATTTCTGATGAACCGAAGGCCTTAGGGTGGGGGAGCGTTGGGTGGGTACCAAGGGGGGCTTCTAAGCCTTAACTCCTCCAGCCTCTAGGGAGGTCAGTACTCCAAAACTGACCAAGATGGTGGCTTCTAGGATTGGCCGATTCTTTGATATGGATGAGGTTGGAGTCTCCCCCACACATCAAACTGTAATGGATGCTTATCAGCTAGCAGAATTGACAAACTGAATTATCCCAACCGGGTGTCATTTGCTGTGTGTAATCTTGTTTTTCTTCACTATTGATTGTGGTAATTAATAACCCAATCTAGCTTCCTCACCCACATGTAGATCTGGCCCTGCTTTGGACAGGCTGACACCTGTCAGCCTGGATATTGGGTGGTAGATTCTGGTCTCTGTCTTGTCTTGCTTTGTCTTAAGTCTGTTGCTTGTCGGACATTGAAGCCTTGAGCCTGCTGTGGGCACCAGTTCCTCTTCATCTCATTTCCCTACCCACCTCTGCACCCCCCCCCCAAAACCCAACGCTAAAAGCATCTTTAAAGGCAGACAGAGGAGTACAATTTCTAAATTATTTTAACTATAAAAGAATATTTTAAAGAATATCAAGAAAGAAATTTAAGAATTATTTGGTCCTGCAGCTCTAGTTCCAAAGGACTGGATTGATTCCATCCATGTTTCTTATTGATGGAATATCCAGAAAGAACTATTGTAGTTCCTTTTTGGATTTTGATGGTAAATTTTGAGAAACATTCTTTTTGTTGTTGCTGTTTGTTTTGTTTTGTTTAGAAATATGTTCTTTTTTTTGTTCAAGTTTTCATTTAAATTCGAGTTGGTTAACATGTAGCATAATATTGATTTTGGGAGTAGGACTTAGTGATTCATTACTAACATATAACACCCAGTTTTATGTAACTTAACACAAGTGCCCTCCCAAACACTCATCACCCATTTAGCCCATCCTCTGTACACCTACCCTCCAGCAACCCTCCATTTGTGGAGACATAGTCTTTTTTTTTAAAGATTATTTATTTATTTATTTACTTATTTATTTGATCAAGAGAGAGCAGGGGTGAGAAGCAGAGGGAGAGGGACAAACAGACTCAATGGAGCATGGAGCCTGTCACAGGGATTGATCCCAAGACCCCAAGATCATGACCTGAGTCAAAATCGAGAGTCTGATGCTCAACCAGCTGAGCCACCCAGGCACTCCTGTGGAGATACATGCTTGATACTTATCTCCAAGTGTAAGAAATTAAATGCTTTTGCTTAGAAGGGAGTTTCAGATGGTTTTAATTCTGAGGGATTTTAGTGCTGATCTTTAGCACTTTCATCCTCCAATTATTCAATTATTACTTCTCTTTCTTTGATAGAGTTTCATCTCCTACACATTTCCTACAATTACTTTCCTTCCTTACTTTGGAATTCCGTTCACTAGCCCTACTAATCTTAAATTATAAGTGCTTATAAGCATTTCAAAATTATGCATTTTTGTTTTTGTTCTGTGGCTTGATAAATGAGTCCAATCTAAAGGCTTATTTGATAAATTCTTTCTTATAGAATGCTTTACTAGTTCATCATTTAGTAGGTATCATGCCTTTTAATCACAATGTCCCCCCAAGGAATTCATTAAAATGCAATTTTAAAAAGTCATAATAGCTTCAGATATAATATTTCAAAAGACCATGGTAGGTGATGATTACAAACAACTGCATAAATTAGTCTTCCTGTACCTCTTACTGGAAATAATTGTAATTAACATGAAATCCGTGCAACATAAACATTGCAGGCCAAAAGACAGGACTTAGATTTGTAAGATGCTCTTTCTGTAGTTAACCGTGTGCTAAAATGTCCAGATTCATTGTATCAGGTCTTTATTTTTGTTTTAACTGACACTCTTAGCAAGGGGCTATGAGCTGGAGAGAATGAGATAAAGTTCTTTCCTTTGTATGCTACTGCAAACTGTGTGTCATCTCCTATAGTCACACTGGACACCAAGTAGAACTGGACCTTGTTTGGTCTCCGTAGAGGCTGGACGGAGCTCCACCCATGGCTCTCGCAACAGGGCCTTCCCAGCCTTCTTCCCTAGAGATACCTCCCAGAGTCCAGTTCTAAATTCCAGATCAGCCTTGGTGGTCTTAACCAAGATTTATATATTTAAGGACTTTTGATCCCCCAGCATTCATGCCAAGTGATGGTTTAGCCAGGGGTTTCCTGCATTATTATCTCATCTGTAAAATGGTGTTTGCAGGTGGGTTCTTTGGGAAGCAAATTCTGAAATGGACTTAAACATGCTGGATGTTTTTAGGAAGTTTCTCAGAATGCTGTGTCCATGAGATCAACACCTACGGAGGAGAAGGTAAGGAGGTGTGAGTGAGAAGCAGGACTGATCTCAGTCTTGGCCCATCCCACAGAGAGCTTCAAAGATAAAATAAACCATTAGAATTGTCCTGTAGTAAGCCAAGATAGCCCCTACCTGATCGGTTTCTGGATATGAGCCATCTGGGAAGGGCATGGCTGGGCAAGGAAGCTTCAGATAGTCTGTATCTGGTGACTAAAAACTTCGTGCTTATAGCCTTGTAACAGTGAGGTCAGTAAGCCCTCTCTTAAAGGAAGATCTCAGTGACACATCTCTCCATCTACCAAAAATGGGGATAATAGCATTACCTATTGCATAGTGTTCTTGTGACTATTATATGACATATAATATAACATAATCCATTTAAAAAGTGGAGCCCACAGTCTGGCACATATTAGCTGCTTAATAAATGTGAGCTATTTATTGATGGATGATGCTTGGCATTTTTATGATTAAACAAGCTCAGGATCGTATTTTCCCATACCTCCAGATTTGTATCCATGCAGTCTCAAGTCCCTCTCCAAGTACCAGAAAAATATCGAGAGTACTTCTTATTGTCTCTGATTAGCTAACGAGTCCAATCCCTGAACTGATTACTGTGGCTGGGAGGATGTTATGATAGACATGGTCTGTTTGTACCTAGCATCTATTTCTACCCATTTCTGGTACCCTGACTTGAGAATAGGGCACATTAATTCATGTTCAGAGAGGGATTTAATATCAGACTGGAAGTCAAGACATTTCCTGGAATAGGAGGAACCGAAGGCTTTGGCATCAACGGCTTTTCCTTCATTCTGAAAGGGAAGAGGTCTAGAGAGAAGTAAATGTTCAGATATGTAATATATATGTCTCTAATTATACAGTGTATGTAGTTCTCTAATTACACAAGGAAGTTAGCTTCTCACTTTGTGGCAAACAGTGGTAAGAATTGTCTTTTTGTAGTCTCATAGGAGACTCTGGTAACCACAGACGGTGGTTTGCTTTACCTTGCTATGTGATTCTCAACAGTCGGTGATTTATTTAGGTAGTTCTCTCCTCCTATTTTCTGTTTATTTTGGAACCAAAGTGGGAGAAATGGAATATAGAGTCAGTAAAAATTCCAAAGTCCACAAGGAAAACAAACATCCCAGCCTGGAAGGTACAGTGATGCTGCAATTTAGCGTGGGATCCATGAAATTGATTGCTGGTGGCAAACAAAGAACAGATCTCATTTGCAACTTCAAGTCCCAGAGCTGTAGTCACTCCTTGTATTTATCTGCTGACTCAAGACCCACCGAGCAGCAGGAAAGAGAACACTGGTAAATAAGACAATATAAAGGCGATAAAACCATAGACTATAGAATGTTGAAGTCACCTCAGAGATTTTTTGGTCCCTTTTCAATTCCACGAGCCTTTCTTTGATCCCAGTCAAGAACCCCTAGGCTGCCTCTACCACCTAAACACTGTGATTTGTTTCCACTTTCCAGCTCTTAGATCTGCCTTTTCTTGACCAAGTCCAAGCCCCTTAACACCTACTCTCAGACTTTTAGCTTGTTTCTTATCTTTGACCATTCCAGACTTATTTCCCCTCTTCCCAAAGCTGCTGGTTCTCAAGTTTGATCCTATTGACTTGTTCCTTCTGGTTCCTATCTTCTCATTCTGCTGATTCATTTCATTGGCATGAGGCAGCAGCTGATCCTGCAATTAATTGAGCCACACCTTTCCCTGCCTCTCCCTCCAGCTTCTCTGACTCCTGACTGTGTGTGTTTCCAGATCTGTGATGAAGGATTTATGCATAATACTCCTGTCACCAAGGCCAGAGACAAGAAGAACTGACGTGAGGTTCAGTTCATCTTTGTGGGGTTCCAGCCTGTGCTTGTGGGTTCCAGACTGTATCATATTATGTCTTTGCTATAGTTGCCCCATCTCTAGTTTGTCCTACAGCTAAGATCATAGCAGTGGCTGCATTTTTCTTTCACTACCTGTGTTCCCTTTACTGTCAGCACATTGACAGGATGGACTGCATTACCTGGACAGATAACTCCAACATTTATTGGTTAGAATGGGGGCCCTTGGTGGTACTATCATTGTTAAGTTGTCATGGTTTTCCAGGACTACTGAACAAGGGAATAGTAAGAGGCACCCCAGTAAATTCCTGAGTTAAAAAATAAACCTTCTTGCCCATGTTACTGAAATAACAATTCAACTTGTCTCTGGTAATCAGGATGGGTCACAGCAGCCAGGGGCTCCTTTTCCACCAGCTGGAATGTAAAACACATAGTAAAGCACTATGCTTTACTAGCATAAAGAGTCCCAAAAGGCCAAGGTGCAATCTCAACTTCTAATGCATCAGAACTACTACTATGTCTTGTGGTTGATGCCTTCTTCCGTTGGATACTACGACCTCCAAACCCATCAAGTCAAGGTTGTAAGATGAGAAGCAAACATAATTTGGTAAATAGTGAGGGGGTTATCCCCCCCATCACCCTATTGGTTACTGGCTATGCATTCCATGCATTCTAGCTATGGCACTGATAGCACATGTATTGGTTGCCAGTTTAGGGCATTTAGTACATCCCATAAGAGAGAATCCCAACCTCACAATAACTGCTTTGCAGCTGGTACCGTGACAGAGCTTTCAGAAGACCATCCCACCTTTCCACCTAGGCAGCTGCTTTCTGGTGATGGGACATATGGTGAGACCACTGAATTCCATTGGCATAAGCCCATTGTCACATTTAGTTTACTGCAGATTTGACCCCTGCTCAGTAGGACACTATGATATGGGTAAGAGTTAGAAATAGTTGAAATAATGAGCCTTGATGGAAGAGTTCAGTGTACTGCATCTACTACAAATTGGCCTCCTGGTTCCCTAAGACTGGTTCTCTGCAGGGGATAGTGCCTTTGATTAAGACATAAATACCTTCACATTCTGTGCTCACTTATTGAGGCCCATATATATACTTCTTCCTAGGTCCCATTATTATCAATTTTCTAATTCTGATGGCATGAATTGGGGCATATCTGTAACTGAGTCTATTTTTCCCTCCACATTACAAAGAAAATTTAAAAAACTACCCACATACCTGCCCATGTGGGAGATGTCCCTTCACCACCACCTTTTTGGAACACCCTCTGTCTGGTATAAACAAATCAGGCTCTTGAGTTTTTTTCCTTCATTAACTGGTCATAAGAAATTCCTGTTAAGCCATAAACATGTATTGATGGATAAAAAGCAGAGCAGTAGAATCAATAAACGTCTGGCCAACTTCCTTGCACAGTTCACTTGGAACTTCCATTCTATTTCAATCCTGAGTCCTATTTACCTGTGGTAGATTGTTATACTAATGGCCCCTAATGGAACACGCTTCTGGGTATCCAGGCTAACAGGACATCAGCAAATACGATAAATGTTTGTGTACTAGGGTTAATCCTCTTGGAACACTGTCCTGAGACTGCATGTGAGGAAACCATGTCTGGCCTCCCTGAACATGAAAGACCATAGTGAGAAAGACCTGAATTTCTCAGCTGTCTCCACTGAGCCCAATCCCCAGCTGTCCCTTCAGCTTAAAAACTAAGGAAAAACCAGCATGAGAACCAATCATAATAAATCAACAGAATCATAAAAAATATTAAACTACTGTGTTATTTTTGTTTGTTTTGATTGAAGCCTCAGGTTCTGGGGTGGTTGTTATTCAGCAATGGCTAACTGAGAGGAAAATCAGTACCTAGAAGTGGGGGGTTTCTGTAATAAAAACCTAAAACATGAAGGATCAACTTTAGGGCCAGGCAGTGAGCACAGGCTGGAAGGTAAGGAAACTGCCATCGGAGACTGGGAAGCATGCATTTGAAGGCTTATAGTAGTAAGGCAATTTGCAAAGCTGTCACCAGTAGTAGCTTGGGAGATAGAAAATATACCTGATCTTAAGGATCTTGCTAAGGAGATTTCCACATAGAATGTTGGAAATACCCATGGCTTCTTTCAGCTGTATATAATAAAGAACTGTTTAATAAGAGAGTAAACTATTCCATTTGCAAGCAGAATTTAGGGGAAATTCAAGAGACAGAACCTGCTTGTTGGAAAAGAAAATAGTTTCTCATCTCTAGTCTTTCCTACCAGCAATGAATCTCAAACTAAGGACTAGTCACAGGGCAGAGATCTAATGAAGGGTATGGCTGTAGGACTTCTGAAAGATTTAAGATGGTAGTTACTTCAGCTAGCAGAAGAGTTTTTTAAGTATCTAAAGGGCACAATCCTACATGAAGCTCAAAGTAGAGGGATCAGTCTTGAAAGAAATTATGGTTTTAGCTTGTGGTAAATGGTGAATGACAACCACTCTATAGAAAGTTCATAATGTGTTTTTTAAATATATATAAAGATTTTATTTATTTATTTGTCAGAGAGAGAGAGAGAGAGAGAGAGAGAGAGCAAGCACAAGCAGGGGGAGCAGCAGGCAGAGAGAGAAGCAGGCTGTCTGCTGAGCAGGGGTTCCAATACAGGACTTGATCCCAGGACCCTGGGATCATGACCTGAGCCTAAGGCAGATGCTTAATCGACTGAGCCACCCAGGTGTCCCACTCATAATGTTTTTACAGGGTTTTCCCAACTTGAACTAAATGAGACAGAGTCAATTCAAAATAAAAAGAGGCTCTGAATCCCCCCAGCTTTCTATGGCAGGAAAAAGGCTAAGAGAGCTATTCACGTGCAAACATGAGACATTTCTTATGGGGGGAGGCGATGATCTCTGAGAGGACAAAGCTAAAACCTGAGAAAGCCAAGAACAATGAAGAATTGCCATGGAGCAGAACTGGATTTTAATCATGGAACATTTCTTGTCTTTAAGAAGTCCTAACATGTCTCTGGATATATTTCAGAATCCCTGTGGACCAATGACTGTTAGATGTCTCTCCTTACTAATCTTCACCACTTCATACCTATGGCTTCTTTGGGAATTTCACATGATCAGTCTTCCACAGCCTCTCCACCTTACCTTCCAACCCAATGATTCTTGTGTTTCCTATATGCAAAACATATTCATCTCTTCCAAGACTCCTAAAGTTTCACCCAATCATGCCATCAGGCTAGAGGCCAATGATCTCTTTATCTGCATTAACTTCAGATATAGACAAGCAAGTAAGTCTGCAACTTGAGCTGACACCACCCTGAACAGACCCCTCCCTGAGGGCTATCCTTGGGGGCCTAAGCATCCCCCATCAGCCTATCTGGAACCTGGAAGTTTGAGGAGCAATACTAACAAGTGGCTAATACTAAATCCCAGGGTGAATGACTCAAGCTCAGGAAATGCACTAATGGTAATAGAGTAGTATCAACTAACATAGTACTTTTGGCAACTTACTTGGGAAGGTGTCTTGTACTTTCCATTGGAACCATTATATATATACCTGGTTCATTATTACCCCAGTGAACCCTACCATGCCCTTCTGTGCCCAGGTAAAACCAGTGGAAAGGCACAACAATGGGTAGCTGGTAGAGTGCTTTTACAATGAAATGCTGCTATGAGCATCAAGTTTGGGGTGGTTCAGTGGATCAGATAACATTCAGTGAAGGATGACTTGAGTTACATGGTCACTTGGTGATCTATGGTGGACATTCTGTCTTTACTAGTGCCCATCAAGCAAAGAGTTGCTTGTCAAATGGAAAAATTCTGTTAGCAGAAGGTAGAATGGCTTTGCTCCTACAGCTTAAGTGCATATGCTGTGACTCTCCTATAGGAACTTTCCAGTCTACATGTACTTCCTTGTTTGATGCTTGTAGCCACACTGCCGAGTCCTTCTTCAAAGATCCTGACGGCCACCTCTCCATTAAGGGGCTCCAGGTCTACAGCTGACCTAGGGCTGGGAACTGGCAAGAGGGTGTGAATCCCCACAAAAGTAACTTGAGTTAGGACTAGACCCACCCTCCAGACTAGAGTTTTTCTGATTTTATAAGCAGAGCTGTAACCTTAGGAAGAAGCATTGAGTTCATTTCTAGGAATGCCGTCACTGGTCAGATCCCTGCAGGCCAAAACATTGACCACCACCAGGTTCCCAAGGCTTATAATGGAATGGGAGTTCAGGTTATGGCTTCCAAAGCATTATTATTTCAATGTAGGTTTATGATTTTTTTTATTTATATTGAATTTTTTTTATTATTAAAAAAATAATAACTGGGAACTCTGGATAACCTGATTACCTCAGTCAAAAGGAATCTTGGAATAACCAGTTCTTAATTATAAAATGACTAACTCCATAGGCAAAAAAAGACTTATAAATATCAGTAGACACTAGTAATTAATTCTATTATAGTAATACTTGAAAAGCTGAGGTTTTGGGGGATGTCAGATTCACACAGCTACAAAATCAGCTAGACCTTTTCTCTTGGCAGGTTAGTCTTTACGAGTGGCCTTGCTATTTGTTTGTTTGTTTATTTCTATATTTATTTATTTTTGCTTTATTAGGCTTCATATCTCATAATAGAGGGGAAAAGGATAAATCTCTTGTTTCCTTTCTATAAGCACAATTCTTAACTTAGAGGGGAATACCAAAGAGTATTCAAACTATAATTATTAATGAATAAATTCAGACAGATGGGAGTACCTTATAATAACAAAAATAATTTTGGAGCATATTTATTTGAAGGAAAGCGAGAAGGAAACTCTCCACCGTCCATTCTTTTACGTAACTGTTTATAATGCCAGTTAAAGATGAAATAAAGAAGTTGAAGTTGAAGACCTCAGTTGAAGACCTCAGACTTCATATTTTCACTGTCACAGTGACGAAGAGTCTGTCCAACTCCTGGAGGAAGCATAAAATTATCTTTCTACTTTTTATTTCTCTTCTATTTTATGTCTTTTTTCTTTAGACACTGACTTCACAGCCAGAGGTATATGATTTTATTTGAAACATTGTTAGCCATAAACCATTGGATTTACAAAAATGAGGAATTCTAGTTTATATTTCTTTTTCCTTGAAATGAAACAAATCATACGCTGTTCTGTTACCTTTAATGACAAATTTGTTGAAACAGCAAAGAACTTAGAGCTATTAATCAGTCTATTGAAATATTCATTGTGTTTAGGGTGAAAAAAACATACTTGGAAGATGTATTTTTAAGCAGGTCTTCTGTGTTCCAGGTAAGTAATAAAAGCAACACAGTTAAAAAACAAACAAACCATGCAAACGTATCAGAAAGTTCCCTACCCCCTCAAGCAATTGACTACAATCCATCGGGCAGTATTTTAAGGTGAAATTTAGGTGCCGTTATAATGTTATATTTTTAACTGAATTAATAGCACACTTTTTACTTCTCCCCAATTAGGATTATGGAAAACCAAGGTCCTTGGAAGAAAAATTAAACCATTATTAGATAGGTCTTTTAAAGTAAGTGTCTTGTGTGCCAAGGGAATAGCTAGATACCATGGATGTGGAGCTATTCTTACTCTGCAAAACCCCAGATAGAAATCACCTTCATGATTTCAGAGAAGGACATCTTTCAGATTTCTAGAAAATTGCCTCCCTCACTAGGTGTTAGTGTTAGCTCTGAGGATGTGTGTTTGCCTCAGAGAAAGGAGTGTGTGTTGGGGGGTGGGGTGGTATTGCTGTAATAGGTATCTATGATAGCAGGTACAAGCAAGTGCATCTGCAACTTGAGCTGGCACCACCTAAATAGATTCCTCACTGAGGTCTATCTTTGGGGGTTAGCCTATCTGTCAGCCTATCTGACAGTCAGCCTATCTGCAACCCGAAATGTTGAGGAGCAATACTAACAACTGGCTAATACTAAATCCTAGGGTGAATGACTCAAGTTCAGGAAATGCATTAATGATAAAAAGGAATTGATGGTCTGCCTGGCTTTGTGTGTTAGGTGGTGAGTCCTGCTGGGCAGGGCTGATGTTCTTCACTAAGTAAGAGGAAATTCAAAAGGGAAAAGTCTGGCAAGAATTTTTGGAGGGAGGCAATTTTCTGATGGTGAATGAACCAGTTGGGGCACACTTACGATGTCACTGTTGTGAGCAAACCATTCATGCTTTCCCTGTGAATTTGAAAGTCTAATTCCTCCTTTCCTCCCCATGTGTAGTATTTTCTTTTGTAAAATTTTCCAGCGTTTCAATAGAGATTGATATGTGCTCACATAGGCATTTCAGGCTTAGGCAGATGAAAGTGCCCTTAGATCATGAAAATGGTGGCCTGTACTAACTCTTTTGACATCTGTGGAGGATAAGGGAACAGTTACCAATCACAGATCATTCTCCTGGTGTCCAGTACAGTGGCCTCCAGGAGTAAACTTGCAATGTTCAGGGACAGCTTTCATATGGACAGCTCAAGAGGATTTGAGACTTAGCCTTCTGCAGCCCAGCCCAGACATAGGAAGACACAGGAAAGAAAAGATCTCTTTTCTCTTAAAGGGTTGAGGGTGGGAAGCAGATTGCTTGATGTCTGGCTTCTATCTAGGGTAAATGAGTCGGCTGGCTATTGTTGCAAAAGAAACTAATTGATGCTGATAAACGTATGCATAGGTCAGGAAAAAAACTCAGTTGGACAGATTTGTAAAGTAAATAGGAGATGTATTGCAACATTTATGTATATGTTCTTAATTAACAGTGCATAATCATCATGCCAAAATGAGCAATAGAAAAAATTAAGTTTGAGTGTGGATTTTTAAATTTTTTATTATTTTTAAATTTATTATTATTTATTTATATATTTTTTGAGTATGGATTTTTACTGTTGAGCTTGATGGCAAGGCATCGTGGCTCTTTATATATGGGATGACTGTAGCTGTGCTAAAAGACACAACGTACATCAATATCACCAGGCTAAGCTTTTGATTAAGTAAAATGTTATCCCTTCTAAAGAGAATTTTACTCTTCTCATTAATATAGCAATGTTACAAAAAATTGAGCTTAATTATTAATACAAGTATGCTTTGGAGATTTTGTGTATTTGGTTGAAGACCACCGTAATAACGTAAATATCACAATGAAGTGATTCAAACGAATTTATTGGTTTCCTAGTGCATATAGAAGTTATGTTTATACTTTACTATAGTCTATTAAGGGAACAATAGTATTATGTCTAAAAAACAATGAGCATACCTTAATTTAAAAATACCTTATTGCTGGGGAGCCTCGGTGGCTCGGTGGGTTAAAGCCTCTGCCCTCGGCTCAGGTCATGATCTCAGGGTCCTGGGTTGGAGCCCTGAATCAGGGCTCTCTGCTCAGCAGGGAGCCTGCTTCCCCCACTCCTGCCTGCTTCTCTGCCCACTTGTGATCTCTCCCTCTGTCAAATAAATAAATAAAATCTTTAAAAAAAATACCTTATTGCTTAAAAATGCTAACTATCATCTAAGCTTTCAATGAGTGGCGATCACTGATCACAGATCACCATAACAAATATAGTAAAAATACAAAAGTTTGAAATATTGAGAAAATTACTCAAATGAGATGGAGAGACACGAAGTAAGCAAATGCTGTTGGAAAAATAGTGCTACTTGCTTGATGCAGGGTTGCCACAAACCTTGAATTTGTGCAAAATGTAGTATCTGCAAAGTGTAATTAAGTGAGGCAAAATAAAACAAAATATGCTTGTATTATATTTTGAATTTGTCAATAAAATTTTGTAGAAATTTGTTTTCTCTTATGTAAGAACCAACATAATACTTTTGATTCTTCCTCTTAAAGCTCAAGACACACAGTGTTTCTATCTAACTGTTTGCAGAAAATGTTGGGAGACTCCTGACCTAAATATATACATATATTTATATATACATATATATATATATATCACTCTTTTGAATTGGCATATTCAATATTTTTAACAGCCAAATGGGAGAGACTACCTTCATGAGACTGCCTTTCCCAACCTATATCCATTTGTAAAAATATAAGCTTTGATCTATACCTTGTGTCATACACAAAAATTAACCTAAAATAGGGGCGCCTGGGTGGCTCAGTCGTTAAGCGTCTGCCTTCGGCCCAGGTCAGATCCCAGCGTCCTGGGATCGAGCCCCGCCCGCATCGGGCTCCCTGCTACGCGGGAAGCCTGCTTCTCCCGCTGCCATTCCCTCTGCTTGTGTCCCCTCTCTCGCTGTGTTTCTCGCTGTCAAATAAATAAAATCTTTAAAAAAAAAATTAACCTAAAATAATTTTATAAACTTAAATATGAACTCTGAAAATATAAAGATTCTAAAAGAAAACAATAAAAAGTTTATGACTTTGAATTAGGTAAAAACAGAAATAAAACTATGATGCCAAAAAGCATAAGAAAGTATAAAGAAAGTATTGATAAATTTGAATTCGTTAAAATTAAAATATTTTGCCCTTGGGAAGTCTCTGTTAACAGAATGAAAAGACAAGCCATGGGCTAGAAAAAGTTCTTGTAAAATATTTATATGCCACCTACCGACCTTGAGTGGTCTGCCTTTTTCTTTGATCTCTCATTGCCTTCCTTACAGGGGCCAGTTTGCACACCAGCAATTATACAGAGTAATATTTTGTGGTCACAACATAAGGCAGAAATCAAGAAGAGAAAGGGAGAGATCTGGGAAAGCCCCCCTGCCAAATGTGGAAATAATAAAATGAATGAATATGTAAATATAACAAAATTTGTAGGATGCTGCTAAAGTAGATCTCAGTGAGAAAACATAAGTTTAGAAAAGAAGAAAAATTCAAATTCAGGGATTGAAGCTTCTACCTTAAGATGCCAGAAAATCTGATTAGAAGAAAGAAAAAATTCAGAATGAAAGTATATGAAATAGAAAGTGAATAAATAGAGAAAACCAATAATATCTCAGCTAGTTTTTTTTAAATAAAAAAAATAATATATAAAATTTAATTTTATATCTCTGGGGAGTCATTATTCTGCCTACTACATATGGTGTATTTAATAAAATAAAATAAAATATAAAATAAAATAAAATATAAAAAAAAATAAAATAATAAAATAAAAAAAATAAATAAAAAATGATTACTTAGAATAAGTAATTAATCAAGAAAAAAGAGAAAAGATGCACATTATCAGTACCTGGATGATGCAGATCACAACAAATCCTACAGACATCAAAAGAATGATCAAAAAATATTAAGAAAAATTTTATGAAAGAATATTATGAATAAGTTCATGTCAACAAATTTAGCCCCTATACGAACCAGATAAATTCTTTGAAAACACACACATTATCAAGACAACTCAAAGAAAACCAGAAAATTTGAATATTTCTGTATGAGGTAAAATAATGGAACTAGCAATTTAAAATATCCCCACCAAAAAAATCAGTGTGAGTTTGGGGGTGAGTTTTGTGACACATTGAAGAAACAATGCTGATTCTCTTTCAGAAAAGAGAGGAGGAAAGAATAATTCTTAACTCATTCTAGAAGGTCAGCATTACTCTGATTCCAAAGCAAGATGAAGACATCATAAGGAAAGAAAACTAGAGATTAATATCCTTTATGAACATAGATGCAAAAATTCTTCAAATTTTAGCCAATTCCACCCAATAATATGTAAAAATGATATACACCATGACAAACTGGGTTTTATCCTATGAATGCAAGGTTGATTTAAAATCCCCAGACCAGGGGTGCCTGGGTGGCTCAGTTGTTAAGCGTCTGCCTTCGGCTCAGGTCATGGTCCCAGGGTCTTGGGATCCAGCCCCATATCGGGCTCCCTGCTCAGTGGGAAGCCTGCTTCTCCCTCTCTCATTCCCTCTGCTTGTGTTCCCTCTCTCGCTGTGTTTCTCTCTGTCAAATAAATAAATTCTTAAAATAAATAAATAAATAAATAAATAAATAAATAAAATCCCCAGATCATTTAATAAATACACCATATGTAGTAGGCAGAATAATGACTCCCCAGAGATATCTATGTCCTAAATCCCCAAACCTGTGGATAGGTTATTCTACATGGCAGAACAGATATCGCAGATATGATTTGGGTTAAACACCTTGATATGGAGAGATTATCCTGGATTATCTAGGTGATCCCAGTGAAACCACAGGACCCTCATAAGTGACAGAGGAGGGCAGAGGGACATATGGTTACTGAGGATGAGGTCAGAGTGATTCTATATGAGAAGAACTTGACCCACCTTTGCTGGCTTTTACAGTGGAGGGAGAGGGTCATGAGCCAAGGAATGTGGGAGGTTCTAGGAGATGGAAAAGGCAGGAAATTGGATCCACTCTTAGGACTTCCAGAAAAGAAGGCAGTCCTGCTGACACC
This sequence comes from Procyon lotor, assembly GCA_028646535.1. NCBI lineage: Eukaryota > Metazoa > Chordata > Mammalia > Carnivora > Procyonidae > Procyon > Procyon lotor. Next base: position 179,512,442 of record CM053603.1, read on the forward strand.
TACATTTTAGTCCAGTGGGATACACTTCAGACTTCTGGAAGTCCTGGAAGATAAAAAGTTTGTGTTGCTTTAAGCCACTAAGTTGTGGTCATTTATTATAGCAGCAATATACTATATTTATGAAATAGAGATGAAAACCATATAATCATTTCCATAGATGCAGAAAAAATTTTGATAAAATTCCACATGCTGCTATGGCAAAAACTCCTAGCAAACTAGGTATAGTGGGGAACTTCCAGAGTTTGATAAAAAGCATCTTCTAAAAGCCTACAGTTAGCATCATAGTGAATGTTTTCTATCCTTTTTTTAATTTAATTTTTTCAGTGTTCCAAGATTCATTGTTCATGCACCACACCGAGTGCTCCATGCAATACGTGCCCTCCTCAATACCCACCACCAGGCTCACTAACCTCCACCCCCCTCCCCTCCAAAACCCTCAGTGTTTTCTACCCAGGACTGATAACAAGGCAAGGAAGTCCATTTATTACTTCTCTTAAACCTTGTCCTGGACATGTCCTCACTAGTGCGATAGGGCAAAGCAAAGAAACAGAAGGCCTATACATTAAAAAAGAAGTTAAGCTATCTTATTTGCACAAGGCATGATTTGACAGATACAAAAACCTAAGGAAGCTACAAAAAAATCTACTAGAACTATTAGGTGAATTTAGCAAGGTTATAGGTTACCAGAGCGGCATATAGAAATCAGCTGTATTTCTATATACTAAGAACACATAATTTATTTTTAAAACATATTTTTTTATTTGACACAGAGAAAGTGATCACAAGTAGGCAGAGGGAGAGGGGGAAGCAGGCTCCCCACTGAGCAGAGAGCCTGATGCAGGGCTCCATCCCATGAGATCATGACCCGAGCTGAAGGCAGAGGCTTTAACCCACTAAGCTACCCAAGGTAAATGAAGAGTCCTCCGCATTCATGGATTGAAGATTCCATATTGTGAAGATGACAATTCTGCTCAAATTGACCATAGATTACATGCAGTCTCAATGAACATTCCAGCAACCCTTTTCAGAAATGATGAGTTGACTCTAAAATTTATATGGAAAGGTGAAGTATCTAGAATAGAAAAAATGGTTTTATAAAAAACAAAACCGAAATAGTACTACTTTCCTTTGTAATTTATTATAAGGCTCGTCAATCAGGAAAGAATAATCATACAGATAAATGGGATAATAATGAGAAATCTAGAAAGAAGGCCACACACATATAGTTAATTGATTTTTGTCAAAGGGGGGATATGTCAAGAGGGATATATGAGTCCTTTCAATAAATAATCCTGGAAAGACTGGATATCTGTATGAGGAGAAAAATACCTCGAGTGTTAACTCACACATACATAAAATTAATTCAAAATTTATTACAGACCTATATAATGGGGTGCCTGGGTGGCTCGGTCGGTGAAACATCTGACTCTTGATTTTGGCTCAGGTTATGATCTCAGGGTCAGGGTCATGAGATGGAGCCCCGCATTGGGCTCTGTGCACAGAGGCTGCTTGTCCCTCTCCCTTCCCCCACTTGCTCTCTCTCTCTCTCTCTCAAAAATAAATAAATGAAATCTTAAAAAAACCCCAAAACTTTAGACCTATATACTAAGACCAAAGCCTTTGGTGTTAGACATGCACTTTTCTACTTATCCCTTATTGACTTTTACTTTACATACAATACTAACAAACTTGCTTATTTAGATTTCCAGCCCACAGCAAGTGAGAATGAATGATTTGGGGAGATTATGTACTAACGGCAGAAATATCGTTGATAAAAAACCCCACAACACCGTACTTATTTACTGTACTATATTAAACAACCATGATTGTTCATTAAAAATTTAAATTATGTTCATTGTTCTTTTTTTAGAAAGATAGAAACCATGCTGTGTGTTTTAGGATAATTTCCATTAAAATAGCTCATTTATTTAAATTAATTCTTATGCTAGATGAGGAAGTTTTGATTCTTTGGAGATCACTCATATATAAATAGAGACTGATAATGCCAAATGACCAAGATATTAACATAGGACACGTGCCTCTTTTTCTCTTCTCCTGTGTAAACATTTTATTTTATTCATGGTGTTCAATTTCTTTGCATAACATGTATCTGCCGTTACAGCCAAGATTCTGGGAAAATATTTTTTACAATAGCAGGTTTCTTTGGGTCTTCTGCAGAGAACTCCCTCAGACAGTATGTGGATTTTGAAATGAAATGGTTCATAGACTATTGTAATGATGGTTCTTGCTTACAAAATTCCAATCAGAGCAGGGCTTTTGTTCAGGAGACAGAAAGGAAATTATAAATGCCAGTTGGAATAATTCAGTGTAGATTATAGATTCATCATAGATTACGCATTCTATGCACCAAGGTAACACATGAGAGACAAATTGTAGTCAGTCTTAAGTACTCTGTGTTACAAGCTGCAGGCTGGAGTTGCCAGCTTGTTGAGAAAAGCAGCAAAACATGCCTGTCCCACTGCAGAACAGCGACTTCACTGCGACTACGAGAGGCTCAGTGCCTGGTGTTGAGCCAGATGGCTTTGTTGTGTACTAGGAGTGGGCACCCAGCAGCAAAGGCAAAAAAAAGTGAAGAGGCTCCTAGTGTAGATTGGCTACATTTCTGTCACGAACAAGATCCCTGAAGTGGGTAAGAAGCCAGCAAGATAGATAAACATCCAGGACATGAATGCAGCAGGGTGGATTTTTAGATCCAATTCTGCAACCAGCCTGTGTGTAAGCAAAGTGGGAAGTGAGTGCTCACCTGGCCAGTTTCTCTCCAGTCTTTGAGGACAGGTAATGCGTACCTGCACATGTACATATGATTCCAACAACGTAAAACTTGAGTAACGCAGCGTCCCATGAGACAGAGTATACAACACGATTATTGAGTTGGTCATCCAGTGTGGTCTCTTCCTTCCACAGGTGGTCTTAAACGTGGATCTTTAATCAGATCCATGCTCTACCACTGTAGTTGGGTGACTCAGGCAAGTGCATTCATATCTCTGATTCCAGTACACTCATGTTGAAAATGTGGTTCACAATAGCACCTACTCATAGGGTTGTTATGTGAGATTAAAAGAGAATTTGTTAGCACATTCAAGCACTTAGCCCAATGTGTGGCACAGAATAAACACTTGCTACGTGGTGGGAAATGTCTTTTTATGTTTGAGTTTAATTCTGGATTCTTTGATCTTTTTTTTTTTTTTTCTTTTTGTCTTTGCACCAATACCACGCTATTTTGGTTACTACTGTTTTATAATGTCTTGAAATTAGGTAGTGTTAGCTAACTTTATTCTTTTCTGATTCTTAGTCCAAGTTGTTTTGTTTGTTCTAGGTTCTTTGCATTCCCACATGAATTTCAGGATCAGTTTATCAATTACTGCAAAAAAGTTTTCTGGGATTTTGATTGGGCAATTGTGTTGACTCTATAGATCAATTGGCGGAAATTTACATTTTAACAATATTGAATAAAAGAGGCTTATCCCTCACTGTATTTATGTCTTTTATGTCATTCAGCAATGTTTTATAGTTTTCAGTGTAGAGGTTACTCAAATCTTTTGTCATATTTATCCTTAAGTATTTCTTATTGTTCATTGATAATAGAAGTGCAGTTGACTTTTGTATATTGTTCTGTGTCCTGAAGACTTACTAAATTTACTTATTAGCCCTCATAGCTTTTTCGTACATTCCATAGGTTTTTCTGCATAAATGATCCTGTCACTTGTGAATAAACAGTTATACTTCTTCCTTTACAATCTAAATGCCTCTTGTTTCCTTTTGCCTGATTACACTGGCCTGAACCTCTATTCCAATGTCAAAAATGAATGTTGAGAGTGGATACCCTTGTCTCATTCCTAATCATAGGGATAAAACAACCTGACTTCCATCGTTAAGTGTAATGTTCACTGTGGGCTTTTTGGTACATACTTTTATCAAGTGGAGGAAGTTTTCTTCTGTTCCTAGATGGCTGAGAGTTTTTTATTAGGAATGGATTTGGAGTTTGTCAAATGCATCTTCTGCATCTACTGAGATGGTCATATGGTTTTTCTTATCTTTCTTTTATTTTTTAAGTTAGTTAATTGGTGAAATACATTGTTTTTTGAATATTAAATCATTTTACATTCTTGGATAGATCCCACTTCATCTTGATGTACTCTTTTTATATATTCTTGAATTTGACTTGTTAAATAAAAAAAAACAACTTCCCTGTTTATTTATGAGTGATATTGGTCTATAGTTTTCTTTTCTTGTGTTTTTGCTGGTTTTAATATCAGGGTAACATTGTCCTCCAAGGATGAGTTGGGAAGAGTTCTTTCCTCTTTGATTTTCTGGAAGAATTTATGTAGAATTGGCATTCTTTATTCCCTAAATGTTTGATAGGACTTACTAGTAAAGCCATCTGGGCCTGGAGGGTACCTTCCTACCTGGAGGTAGGAAGTTTAAAACCTAAATTCAATTTCTTTAGTAGATTCGGGGCCATTTGGATGGATTCCAGTCCTTTAAATTGTTTCCTACGACTTCCGGCATCTCGCCTCTGGACCTGGGGAGCTTGAAAATTTTAGTTCTTCCAGAGAAAGGAGTGTCTCTAGAGTGTGCACCTCACCTAATTTCCCCTAGTTCTGAATCTTTAGATATTTTATTCAGATGCCTTTTCTAAGATGTAATACAAGCGCCCAGCATTGATGCCATTTCCTTGTAATCTGTGGTCTTTTTTATAGGTGGACCCGAGATCACTTTTGCTTGAGTTTCTGGGTCCTCTGATGGGTGTACTATTTCTACTCAAACTCTGAATTTTTTTTAAATCTTTTTTTTTTTTTAGATTTTATTTATCTATTCGACAGAGAGTGAGATCACAAGTAGGCAGAGAGGCAGGCAGAGAGAGAGGAGGAAGCAGGCTCCCTGCTGAGCAGAAAGCCTGATGTGGGGCTTGATCCCAGGAGCCTGAGATCATGACCTGAGCCGAAGACAGAGGCTTTAACCCACTGAGCCACCCAGGCAGCCTAAACTCTGATATTTTCTGAGGTCAGAAGATCAAGGGGGAAAATTGGAGATCCCTTATGTTAGAATCCACTGTTCTTGGGGATCAAGAATCGTGATCAATCCAAAAATCCAAGAAGGAAATGGTGGCTCATATTCCTTTCTGTTTTACTTAATATGCAAAAGGGTGGAAGGTTTTGAGGGGAAAGTGAACAAATGAGTTTTCCTGGCTCTTTTGTTATCTTCATTGGCTGTAATTCTCCTTTTTAAGGACTCTATTCATTGATCAACATGATAAGCCTCTGATGGTCGGCAAGTGATGGGGATATTATAATTGTTTATCTTGTAATCTAGTGGTTCTCATCTCTAATGGCCATCAGGAATCATTTGAAAGGCTCATCAAGATATATTGCTGGGCTCACTCCCAGAGTTTCTGATTTACTGGATTCTGGGTGGGAGCCTTACAAGGGAGGGAAGAGAAGGCTGCAGAACTGCCATATTCCTGACACTGTCACAAGCAAGAACAACTTGTGGAACAAGATCTTAAGTAGGTGAACCTGTACAGGCTTCTTTCTGGGTAACCATGGTTACCATGGGCTCTCTCTCTCTGCCCTTTGCAGGATAGCACAAGGAGAAAAGCTTCAAGCCAGAGCAATGAGCAGTAAGTGGGGGTGGAACAGCCTCCTCTGGTCACCCTGTAGGAGGTTTGGGTTGGGACTGGAAGGACAGTCAGTGGACTAGGCAGGGATGCGTCTTGAGATTGAGGATTAAAGATGTGATGTGGTGCTTCTGTCACTGCAGATTCTGTATTGATGCCCAGTTGGTGCCTGCCGTAAATAAAGGCAGTGGCTCATCCATGCACACTGCCTCCTTCTGACCTGGTGGTAGGGGAGGAAATTCCAGCACTGAGGGTCAGCTAGACCCCTTCTTCCAGCACAGGGAACTCAGAGAACTGGCTGTGCCATTGGCACTTGTTATAGCCTGCTCCCTCTGGTCCTTGTTGGCATAGAAAGCATGGAGCCCACCCCCAGAGGAGAGGATAGGCAGGTAGGGAGCCTTTAGAGCACCTTGCCTGGGTGGGGAGACAAATGGGAGATTCTTGGTTCAGCAGCCAGTCTCCTCATAGCTGGTAGTCTTCACTGAGCAGGACCACAGACAGGACCCCAAATGTTATGCCTGAGCCATGATGCTGTGCTTGGCTGACTCCCTTAACTGGGCAGATACTACGTGTTCTTGCTTTTATGACTTGGCTACAAATTGCCCATTTCCCTTCTGCCTGGGAGATGTTGAAAATTTCTCAAAGGGCATATTTATTCTGAAAGAACTTAATCCATATACTTAACAAAATCCTCCTTACTCTGACAACAAAGGTCAACCTGGGCCACTATACCAAATTACCTGGAGTTTTTAAAATTTTTCAATTCTTTCTTAGTTCATCCAGAAAGAACTTAATGAGTGTCTGTAGTATACTTGGATACTGTGTTGGGGAATCAATAAAAAAGGTCCATGACCTTGGGCAGCTCAGTAAGCTCACAATCGAAGCAGAAAACTGGCCATGAACAAATGTTATTGTAATAGGTAGGATCTATGGTAGAAGTTAAGTTCAGGATGCCCAAGGAACATGGAGGAAAATCTACCGAACCAGAAAGTCTTCTTGGAGAAGGTGACCCCAGAGACTAGCCTGGAAATATAAATAAGATTAGCTAGTCCACAATGGGGACAAGGCATTCCAGGAAGAGGGAAAAGCATAAACAAAGCCACAATCGTATGGGTGGTGTGTACATGCATATATACATACTGGTGTGTACTTACATGTGTGCATTTGTGTGCGTGCACGTGTTTGTGTGCATTTAAGTGTGTGCAAGTGCATTTATGCATGTGAATATGCAGGTATGCATGTAAGCTCACATGTGGCTTTGTGGTGGATTTGTCAAAGGAGGGGTGGAGATAAAAAATAAGAGTAATTCCACATTTCTGAAAGAAAAGTACCAAGAGAGGTAGAAACATAAAGATGGAACCAGATCCCCATCCCTGTTGGAATGGCCTCGAATAGCACATCAAGGAGACTGGCTTTGTGTTATTCTTCCAGGGATCTTCTCAATGGTAACCAGGGAATGAGGCCTGTAATGGGAATAGGTCAGGGCAGGTAGCTTCTTATGCCTTTGGAATAGGTTGGATTCTTCAGACATAGAGCTTGGGGCAGGGATTCAGGAGCCCTGGTCTGTAGAGGCCATGCTCTCAGGAGAGGGAGGCAGGACAGGGCAGAGGGAGATGTTAAGCAAGGCTATGGGCTCAGCTCAAGGCCTGCCTCAGCCTCTTTCTGTGGGGTGAGATGGCCCCAAGAATGGTGCCATCCTTCCTCCTTGAGAGGAGGCAGCTCCTCATCCTGGTGTCAGTCAATCATAGGCTGCACATTGGGGAGAGGAGAGTCGCCAGTGCCAATCCTTCAGAGAAGGGGAACTATGGACACTGTTTGTTCCACACCTGAGGGAAGGATGCACTGATTGCATGACAGGGATCTGGGCAGGGCTCCAACAGCTTCTACTACTGGTGATATGTCTATACATTCTCTGAGCAGTTCTAGAATTTAGGGGCTGCTTTACTCTGACAGTGGTTGCTTTAGCTAAAAAACCTTGCTTCTTTAGTATTTTCTGGGAGCTAATACTCTTGATAACTGTATTATTGATCTTTGCAGAATATTTATTAGCTCCACATTGGATTTCTAAATTCTAAGATTATTGATTTTTGCCATTGGTTTTATCAAAAAAATCACTTCTGTAACATCCTAGATGTAAAACATTCTTTTTACCAAAGCCTTAAAAAACTTCCAAATTGAAGAAGATGAGTTTGAATTAATAGAACATCCACCTGAGAAGCCAACAGCATGCTGATAGGGATTCTTCCATCTGATAGTGGCATAGAGCTTTTTCCTGTCCCTAACCCACGAGGGTGAGAACAGTTGGGAGAAGGCCAACCATTAAACTCAAGTTTGGCTACTGTTAAAGAGAAATTATTCTGACACTTGTTAAAATGGTAAAGGAGATTTTATTCAAGACTATAGCAATAGGGGAGAGAGACTAAAACCAATTCCAAATACAGCAAAGACACTTGGGATGTATGACCCATGGGTAGAGTGATGGGGTCAGTGGATGGAAAATTGTTCAGGGAGATTCTCGCTAAAGGCAGGCCTAGAGTTTAGACATCAAGGGGGAGGGATGAGGAATTTGATCAGATATCAAGGGTAGAGGATTCACTAAACTGATGTAGCATGTATAGTAATTATGTTTTTAATTTTCGTGTACCTCATGATGTTTTGACATCTCTCAGGGATTTTATAGTCCTTGGGAGAGACCCAGCTCCCAGGCCCAGCTAATTCTTGGGGGCGGTGGGCAGGTTGCATGGAACATGCCTTTCATGAACAGATAGGTGGTCTAAGGCCATGTCCTCCCCACCTGACCCTACTTTCACACAGACAGCCAATATTGATGACCTGCTCTAAATCAGACCATGGCCAAGTATCTGACAGCCAGAGACCACCCTCTGTCCCATATACCACCCAAATTATTCAAAATAACCAATCCTAAAGTATTTACTCTGCCCTGCCTTGCTTTCCCTGCAGAGACCCTGAGAAAGCCTAAGGTCAAGGTCTTCCCCTCACTCCTGCTTCTGCTTCCTGACCCCCACCTGGTAGCCCTCCTGTGGCCCTACATAATGAGCCATGCCTCTTGTTTCTATGGGAACTGTGAATAACATTCAGCTTTTCTTTCTATGACACAGACCTCTCCCTTTCATATTCAATACCTTTATAAATTAAGACCTGGGCACAGGACCACAGGATTCTTTGCTAAAACTGGGCTCGGGAAGGATGGGTCTAGTTGAGAAGAGGGCTCAGGGGAGCCCGACTAATGTTTGGTCAGGGAGAGTATCTTTGTAACCACAATACCCCACTGCAACCATCCCCAAGGATGCATTCTTGAGCCTTGAAGCTTTAAAGCAATGAGGCTATTAATTAATAATCGTGAAGTGAGTTGGCCTTGAAACCCTGGAAGCATATGACAAAGGCAGACAAAATCTAAATGAGTAGCAGTTCTGACCCAAATGACTTTGTTGGACAGCAGGACTCAGTCTTTGAGAATACCGAAGATGGACTATTACCTCAAGCATTACTCAGAATCATGGGGCAGCATGATGAATTAACATTTAAAGGGATTGAAATACTATGACATGGCCTTTCCGGCATATATGGTCTTAATTTAAACATTTTCCAGTTTCAATCCCTGGGTTATGTTCTACTTTATGTACTCAGAGAAGTAGAGCTTGCTTGCTAAGTGGAGCATGGGCATTGATGGCCAAGGGTAGCCACAGTCTTGCTGTGGGGGAGGGAAATGTGTTCCAAAAAACCATGCAGCTCTGTTGAAAATTTCCAGGGAAGGCTTAACTTTAAACAGCAAGAAAAATAGTATGTTTTAAATAATATCCACCTCTTCCCCAAATCTCTTAAAAAAACAACAATCTTGAAAGCTCTATCTTAATCTTCAGCTCTTTTTTAGAAATTATCCTCCTCAGGCTGTTTTAGAAAAATAGCTTATACTGCACTTAGCTCATCACTGAGCCTCTGATGGGGTTTATTTGTTGTTTTCCATCTCCTCTCAGCCAAACAGGCATGTTATCAGTTGTGTACCCAAGGCCTCCAGTGGTCAGTGAGTAATCACTGCTGATTCACTTGGGTAGGGCCCAGAAAATGTTGGATTTAAACATTGATGTTCCCAAAGTGTGTGTAGTGATGCATATTACTAAGTGAAAGCAGACAATCTGAAAAGGGTACATACTGTATGACCCCACGTAAGATATCGTGGAAAAGGCAAAAATATGGAGACAATAAAGAGATCAGTGGTTACCAGGAGTGGAAGGGATAGCAACGTAGATGAATAGCCAGAGCACAGAGGACTTTTAAGGTAGTGAAACCATTATGTATGAGACTATGGTGGTAGGTATATGTCGTCACACATTTGTCCAAACCCAGAGAATGTGGCACCAAGAGTGAGCTATAATATAAACTATGGGCTTTGGGTGATGATGTGTCAATGTGGTTTCATCAGTTGTAACAAACATACCACTCTGGTGGGGATGTGGAGAGTAGGGGAAGCTGTGGTGACGGCAGGGAGGAGATGGGAAATCTCAGTATCTGATGTTTAATTTTTCTGTAAATGTGCAACTTCTCTAAAATATGAAGTCTATTAAAAAATGTATGCAGTGCATTCTGTCAACGGGCATGTGGGCTGTAGAAGAAGGTCAGAGTGGCCATGGCTCAAGGCCATGGGATAGTTGCTTCTTCCCCACCTTCCATGTTCTCCTTCATGAACTTGATGACCAAACCCAAGTCTCTCCTGATACAACCAATTCCCGTCCATGGTCTTTAGTATTCCCTAAAGTTGCTGCAAACACTGAGTTATCGAATAATGAATCTTGGCTCCCAAGGGAGAGATAGGGCTAGGTTCCCATGACCCACTGGTCACAACCTTTCATCAGCAGATTAATACATAACTTTGTTTTATGTATGTGTCTATTTAAAGACACTTTAATATGTATTGTTGACTCATTAACACTGAACTCATGGCCAACAGCACTATCGCTCACACCTAAAGGGAGCTCATTTAACACACATATTTTCTTCATAAGGCACATATGGACTTCTTGCTCTAAGGGATACAAACAGCACTTTAGCACTACACATCGTGTGGGAGCCATTTTAAACAGCAAAATCATCAACAAAAATCACAAACACGCAAAACAAAAGATTGCCGCCAAATAGACGGAGAAAAGGACGCTTGTCTATGATATGAGAGTGGAAACTCTCATCCTCAGCTGGGAACATGAGTGTCAGGCAAGTCAGATTTTTTACTGGTCTGTTCATGCCCACAAATTGCCACTAAACACCATAGTATTGGTTTTGTAGCTGCAAATAAATTCAGTGGAGTAGGTGAATTTGCAAATTCTGAAATCTGTGAGTAATGAGACTAGGCTGTACATGTTTTGGATCCAGACAGGAGCATGCTGCCTCACTGTTGCTGTATCGTGTTGGTTGTCCAGGAACCTTGGCATAAGTCTTGCTTGAAAGATGTGGAAAACTTTGGTAACTTGAGAATGATGTTAGAACATTGTGTGGGGGTTTGTTTAGAGAAGAGAACATTTCAGCTCCATGTTTCTGCAGACCATGAGAAGAAATACAGCCTACAGACTGTAAAGGTCAAGGCGCCCATCCCGTGTTGACATAGGCTCCAGCTTATTTCTTTCTCTGTTGGCACAAGCTTCCAGATCAGAGAGACACCCCATGTGCTTCCCTGAGCGCTCCCTGGCTGTTACATACAGCTAGCCCCTATCTCCCCATCCTCTGTTTGCTGGTATATTTCATTCATTAAAGCCTGTTTCTGTCTTGTCCACTAGGACTTTTCTTATCTACCAGTGACCTTTTCTTGACTTTGGATGTGATCATAACTCACTTTATCTGGACCGTAGCCATCCAGGGTGGCCAGGAGAGCTCATCCGTAATCTGGCATTCCATCCCATATTGCCTCTTGGAAAGATGTGAATGAATACAATGAAAACAAGTCAAGGCTTTGGATAGTATACATTGATATAGTAAATTTCAAACAAGCAAAGAGACACAAGAAAACTTTTGGAGGTGATGGAAACACTTATTACCTCAATTGTGGTGATGTGTCATGGGTGTGTGCAGATGACCAAACTCATCAATTTGTATATATTAAATATGTGCAGTTTTTCAATTATATCTCAAGAAAACTGTTAAAATTTCAATCAATTGTTAAGTATAATTTGGATCACGCAATATTTGAGATATGCTTATATTTTTTTTTGAGATATGCTTATATTAAGAAATTGTTATTTATCTGAAATTTAAATTTAATTGTCTTCCCTGTATTTTTACTAGCTAAATCTGTCATCCTTGTCTCTCAGGAGTCTGTGGGGCAGTGGCCAGAGCTGGCAGTGTTGTGAGAATCACACCAGTGACCAACTGTGAGGTCTTAGGAAAGTTATCTCCCCTCTGGACCTCTGTTTCTCCATCTGTGAAATGGACATGGTTTCTAGTATCTGCAGCTTTATGAGCTTGCCACTAAGAACCAGAGTTTGGACCTTGTATTTATATTCTTCCTACCTGGTAATTTGATAGTTTAAAAGTTCCAAAGAGCTCAGCAAATACATGTGAATGTGCATATTATTTTTCAGCTGAACTTTTCTGTTGCTGAAAGAAAGCCCACCCATCTGGGCTGCCTTGGCAGGAGAATTAATTTGCTGAAAATCATTAAAGTGCTTTCTCCCTCACCTCCCTGCCAGGCCCTGGTGCACAAGATACCAAGAGCATGTTCTCTGAGAAAACAGGTTTGTGAGGTGCAGGTCCAGAGCTGTAAATCACCACTTCCAGCAGAGTGACAGGCTGAGTCTCCGTGCTCCATGGCCCACTGGACTGTGCTCCATGCACAAAGGGTAGCTGAGGAACTAGGTCTCTGGGCCATGGGGATTTAGGATGGTGGCAACCAAAATCTCATTCTCTACCTCCAGCAGACCAAGGCAAGCCCCGGGTTGTGCAACTGTGAGCAGGTCTTCAGCTGTGGGGTGTTGCCACTCAGAGATGAACTGTGCTTTCCACAGAAGTGGCTGGCAGGTCCCTGGCAAAGCCGTGGTCTGCACTGTGAACAGGGGCACCCATGAGGGACTGGCGGGTGGTAGCAGAGGACTGGAACTGGAATCAGACAAATGGTCTGATGCATTTGCTCTGGGGATCCTCTGTTTCAGAAACTCCAGACAGCACTGCCCTCCTGCTCTGAGCAGAGGCCCAGCTCCCTGGGGGAAGATTTCCTAGCAGTTGTGGTCACCAGAGAAGGCCTTTCCTTCAGGAAAGTGATACCCGGGGCCCTGCAACCACAGACCAGTAGGTACCTGGTTCTGCTTTCATTGGCCTTGAACCAAGTTCCATCAAGGATTTGAAGACTACAGGATCCCTCCATGCTATGATAAGCAAATGCTCTCTGAGATCCGAAGTCGCTTGTGCATCTTAGGTAGTGGACAGGTGGGGTGAGATGAACAAGTAATTTTGTTCAGATAAACAAGTGATTTTTTGGTGTATGCATGTTTCATGCAATATTACTTATTGCATGAAATATTTATACAATACTTACACAAAAAATATTTTCGTTGATATCCAAAGGACAAACTGGTTGTTGCCAGAAGTTTTTATTTTGATGAAGTACAATGATGGATTTGTTCTTTTATGTTGTTTTATCTGAGAAATCTTTGCCTTACTTAACGTCACAAAGATCTGGATTATGCATGTAAGTCTGAGACCTAGTTTAGGTTAATTTTTGTGCATGGTGCAAGGTACACACTCCAGCTTCTGTTTTGCATTTGGAGATCTGGTTGTTGAGCAGCATTTGGTGAAAGATTATCCTTTCTTCACTAAATTGTCTTTGCTCCTCTGTCAAAAATCAGTTGCCCATTTATGTGTGGGTCTAATTTTGGACTCTCTGTCCTGCTGTGTTGTTTATATGCTTAGCTTTACATCAATACCATCCTGTTTTGTTTACTGTAGTTTTATAATAATTCTTGAATTTCATAGGATCAGCTCTCCAACTAAAGCAGGGAATCAAAGCCCTCAGAGCCAGGGCTGGGGGGGCACTGAGAATCAACCGGATCTAGTACTTGGTGGTCTTTGGAAAAGAATGCTGAACTCTATTTACATTTAAGAGAACAGAAGTCTAACAAAGTAAGGGAACTGGAGCATCGTACAAGTACATAATGGAGAAGAATCAAGGATCTAGCCGGCCTTCTTGCCAGAACCTTAGCAAAATTCTCTTCTAATTATCTCATATTAGTAGTATTAACTAGATCTGCCATTTTTAAAAAGATTTTATTTATTTATTTGACAGAGAGAGAGAGAGAGATCACAAGTAAGCAGAGGCGGGCAGAGAGAGAGGGGGAAGCAGGCTCCTTGCTGAGCAGAAAGCCCAATGCGGGGCTCCATCCCAGGACCCCGAGATAATGACCTGAGCTGAAGGCAGAGGCTTTAACCCCCTGAGCCACCCAGGTGCCCTTAGATTTGCCATTTTTTTGAGTACTTGCTATGGTGCTAAGCATTGTACATGTAGTATTTCACGTAACTGCACACATGTCTGTGAAGCATCTTATTATTCTGTGCTTGTGCCCCATGGGGAAGCTGATGCACAGAAAGGTTGAGTCATGTATGCGAGGTTGTACAGTTGCTAGATGGCTGGGCTGAGCTACAAATCCAGAATGGCTCATGGCAAAACCTGCATTCACAGTAAAGTCCCTGAACAAGTAGCATTAGCCTCCGACAAGGGGAGTTTGTTAGAAATGCAAATTATTACCCCTACAATATTCTGATGCCCACCGAAGTCAGAACTACGGAAGGGACTAGTCCTTCAGCTCTGCCAGCAGGCAACTCCTGTGTCCTTAAAGCTTCAAAGGTAAAAGAGCCCAGAGTCTGGGGGTATGTGTGTATCTGTGATTCTCTTTCTTGGTTGTACTCTATGGTAATGATTTCAGGGGAGGGCATAATGTATGCAGAGGGCAGGAATCACATACAAGTCAAGTGCACGGGCTTGGGGAGATTGGTCAGAGCCCAGCGCACCTGATTTTACCTCTCAACTTCTCTTTTCCTCCTCTGTAGCATGGTGATAACCTCCTAAGAGGGTTACAGGTACGAATGACACAAGTCAGGGAAAATACTCAGCATAGGATCTGGTTTAGTTCGATTAGACAGTTACTGCAAAGACTGACCACAGACAGCTGTCCTTCCACGGAAGTCCCTGGGAGAGGCTTGTATGTCTTTGCCTTGCAGAGTTGCCAGATAAAATACAGGATGCCTTGTTACATTTAAATTTAAGATAAACAAGTAATTTTTTGCAGCATAAGTGCATCTCGTGCAATAAAATTTTTTTGTTGTTGAGATCTGAAAATGAATTTTAATGGGACATCCTGTAATTTTATTTGGCAAATTTGGCAACTCCATTACCTGAACAACAGTGACTCTTTCAGCAGGAGGGATTGGCTCTGCGTAGTAGAGGAAGTCTCCTGCACTGACTCTAAGTCCTGTCTGTTTGCTTTCCGGGTGGGGGCTTGGGATGCGTTCGTGCTGCCTGGAAAGAGGCAGCATGGCCAGAGACTAGCAGGGCTCCCGTTTCATCCCTCTTTTACAATATTCAGCCGCATGGTATGAAACAACAGTGACAGGTTGAAAAGCACAGGGTGGTTCAGGGGCCTGCTAGATAGTGCCTACAATCTGGCTGCAACCGAAAAGTCAAAGAGAAGACACTGGCAGCTTTGTTCTGGGACATAAAGAAAAAAATCCCCCACCAGCAAAACAAGCCCCACACAAGCCCCACAGAGACATGTAACCAGAAGTCGATTTATATAGTCTTTTGAAGCAGCTTCGTGGGGGCTGGGTGTTCTGCTTTGTAAATCTGGATTGCACGCGACTTGCGCTGCTCGGGGGAGAACATTGCGAGATATTTACAGGAGGCATCCATGGTATTAACTGTGGGGCGGAGCTGTACTACTTAATTAACCTGAGAGTGTGGGCTTCTCTTAAAAATCCACCTCTTCTAGGTAAGCCTGTGTTCCTGGAACAGCAGAGTTTAAACATTTTTTTTTATTAAAAGATTTTATTTATTTATTTGAGAGAGAGAGCGTAAGCAGGGGGAATGGCAAAGGGAGAGGGGGAAGCAGGCTCCCTGCCACGCACCGGGTGGGCTCCATGCCAGGACCTTGGAATCATGTAAATTATTGATGGCCGCGGTCGGTGCTCTGACAAGCAGCATACTGGGTGACTGGGTTAGAAAACCAAGGAGTGTGCACTGGATCCCTGTAGGTGGAGATGTCCAGAGCGCAACAGACAAGTTCTTTCCTAGAACTACAAACCACGGGGTGAGCCCCTGGGCCAGCGGTCCCCATGGTCCTGCAGTGTCCTCTCTCCATGTCCTCCCTGCATGTCCCCAGGCTGCATCCGCGCCCGGTCCTAAGCCTCTGCTGGGGTCACAGGAGGGGAGGAAATAAACCATGTGGGAGAGAGAAGTGGGCATTTGAGCAGAAGCCACGATAGGCAGAAATAAAAATTCACAAAGGAAATCCTGCAGTCCCTCCTCATTTTATTCTTTTCCCTCCCTATTCAGACAGAGGTTTTGTTTTTAAAGCCGATTTTTTCCTTCCTCGCAAGAATTGTCTTATGCAATTTTAGCTGGTGGAATCGCTGAACTTAATTTGATGGAATGAAAGGAAACGTGCCTTTGTTTTCTTAAAAAGAACGACTGTTTGCCATTTCTTATTTATGAGCACAATAAACCAGGCTCTGCTGGGGAGAGAGGTGGTGGGGAGACAGCAGATGCACGGAGAAAAGGACATGCTGTTTATAACACTGTGAATGAAACACTGAAAATGGGCGAATGGGAACCATCCTCCCGCGGAAGGGACATATGTATTGCTCAGAACTCAGATGCACGAGTCCCAGCCTCTTCTCTGCCATGGCGCTGAATGCTGAGCTGGTCGATAATGGGACAATGTGATGTGAAGCTTGTGTTTGGAAATAAACCGTCACATGCGCTCACACACAAGTAAAATGCAAGTGAGGAAACGATGCAGTATCTTTCTTTTTTCTGGAAGCTTTTTAAGCAGAAAAATGCCATTCTCTACCTGTCTCACAGGGTAGAGACTACGTCGGAGGAGAGAATGTTTTGACTTTAAAACGTAACGTGCAGTTCCACCCCAAGATATGTCCGCAGAGCCGGGGACCCCACGTCCGCACAAAGATTTGCTTGAGAACGTTCATAGCAGCCCAAACCCAAGAAACGACTTGGCCGTGGAGTAGGGAATGGATAGCTAACTTGTGTATTCATACAGTGGAATAGTACCCAGTAGTGAAAAGAAACAGACTGTTGGCACATAGAGAAGTGTGGGGGGATCTTAAAAACATTATGCTGAGCAACTGAAGCCAAACGTATGTCAAATCTGGATTTTATATGGAAAGAGGATTTTCCAGAGGATATTTCGAAGGGCGAGGGCTAGTGCCTCAAGGAGACCCTTCCCACCCTAAGATCCGTGAGTGTCTCGGAGGCTAGGCACACAGGGTTCTTCTTGATTGAGAGGCGTGAACAAGGCCGGCAAGATGCCAGTGTGGGGAAGTGGGGTGAAGGGGGGGAGGTTGGACAACAGACTAAGAGTGTTCTACCCTGAAGCCAGCCTGTGTTTAGGAAGGACGATGGAATCCAGGCTCTTTGTCTGGGCGGGGCTGTCTACTGGCTCAGGCCGGGGGTCGGGGGGAAGGTAGGGCACAGTGCACCAACTGGGGAAGGAGAGACTCTTAACTCAAGTTTTGTTAACAAGCATTTTGTTCTGATTGACTAACGGGACCACGCAGTTCAGCGAATCATTTGTAAAGGAAAGGGAATTTGCAGGATCTGTGTCTGGCCCTGTCTTAGGTAAACAGGGGAGCTTCTAAATCTTATGAGGAGGGGTGTTCTTTGCAGAACACAAAAGAGTGGGGAGTTCCTTGAACCCATGCTGTTTTCTAGGAGCCCAGGGCTTGGGTAAAATTCCACCTTGTTATATTAAAGAGCGTCATTCCATTTCCACGACATTCTAAGCTACGATGGTAGAAAGCCAGTGGGCGGCGGTGGGGTGAGGTCTGGTTGCAAAGGAGCACCAGGAAACTTCTGGAGGTGACGGAGATGTTCAGGATCTTGGCTGTGGTGATGGTTGTGTTGAGTGTACATTTCCCAAATTCGTGGAGCCAGACCAAATCCACCCTTGTGAGCTGCGAGGTGGATATTGGAAAATCGCTTATCCTCCGTAAGCACCATTTTCTCCCCTAGTGCCCACTGCCTGATTGCTCGGAGCTCTAAAGCCACGAACCTAGTGGGAACTCTGTCGTGTGAGCCGTTATTCCACAACAATTGTGACTCCATTTCCCTTCATGTGTGTCTCCCAGGCAGTGTGACTTCTTGGAGAGAAAATGGAATTTCAAGGCAGGATATCCAGGCTACTGCTGCTGCTTCTGCTGCTTCTGCTGCTTCTGCTGTTGCTGCTGCTGCTGCTCCTC
>CM053603.1:179531047-179550051 GCA_028646535.1 Procyon lotor
TTGCATTTCACTCTCTAAGGAATACTGTCTTTCCTGACCAGGTTTTCCCTTGCTGTCAAGTCCTCATTACCTTGTATGTAATGTAGGCAGGCAGCCAGGAGTATCTGTCCTCCTGACTCAGTTCACAGATGCCACAAATATTATCTACCTGTAATGGGAAGACTCTAATTACACACTGACAATTGGATCCATTCCAGTCTTACAACCTTCTAAATTGTTTGCATCAGAATATAACCCCTAAGAACCATTTCCAGATATATGGCACCATAAAACATAACCTAAATTAACTTGGCCAACAGCTTCATACTCTGTAGCTGAATGTTTGCTTGCTAATATTTGCATAACTCATTGCTACCGTTTTGCGTGTTTAGACAATGTATTGCTCGTTTCTCCCTGTGATTAGCATTTTATTTAGATGCAATCTTTTCTCTATTATTTGGCACAGCCCCTCAGGCAGAGGCTTGGGGCAGTTCTTTACTATGTACTTGTTTGTGTAGTGGATGACTTGCCTGTGGCTGCCTTCCCGGTTGCCTAGGGCATTGACTATGTATTCTGGAATAAGTCATAGCTAAAGTTTTTCATTCTTATAAGACTCTTTTTACCTGCTTGGGGAAACAACTGAAGGTTACCGTAGGGGAGGTAGGTTGGAGAATAGGGTAACTGGGTGATGAACATTAAGGAGGGCACTTGATGGAAAGAGCACTGGGTGTTATATGCAACTGATGAATCACTAAATCTATCTCTGAAATTAATAATACACTATATTTTTTCCCCAAAAATGTTTATTTTATTTTTTCAGTGTTACAAGATTTATTGTTCATGCACCACACCCAGTGCTCCATGCAATAATATACTATATGTTAACTAAATTGAATATAAATTAAAAAATAGTAAGTTGTTCCTCTTTCTTTTTTTTTTTTTTTAGTTTGCAAGGGCAATACCTCCCCCCACCTCATCACTCTGCCCAGCACTATTGTGATAGATACTACATGAAAACATAGCTTAAAGCTTCCTTTGCCTACTCAAAATTATATATATCCTTACTCTCATTCAAGAGAATATTTTCTAGAGAATGTATAGGGCAGAATACATATTTAATAAGAATATGAGTGGGCCAAATTCTATTTGGTGACAAAGCTTATTTTGTGACAATTTATTCTCTGTGGGAATCTCTGTGGGTTAATTAATCTGCATTAATTAACCAGGACTGCCATAACAAAATATTGTAGACCAGATGGCTAACCAACAGAAATTTCTTTTTTCTCAGTTCCAGATTTTGGATATCTGAGGTCAAGGCATCAGCAGGTTTCTTCTGAGGTTTCTCTTCCTGGCTTGTGGATGGCTACCTTCTCACTATGTCCTCATGTGGCTTTTATTCTGTGCGGGTGCATATCTGTGTTCTAATCACCTCTTCTTATGAAAACACTAGTCATATAGGAAAAGAACCCAACTTAATGACCTCATTTTATTTTCACAACTGGTTAAAATCCTGATCTCCAAATACAGTCCCAACCTGAGGTAGCGGGAATTAAGGGCATCTATGTATGAATTGGGGGAAGGCACAATTCAGTCCATAGCCACATTCCACTTGGAATCTAACTTAACCAGTGTAATGAAGATTGATCTTGGAAGTGGCAGAAACCTTGGAAACATCTGAAGTAATAGGTACAGAACTGGTCTTCAGGGCTGGACAAAATTTCCCTTGGACAGTGAGTCAAGGATGGCACCTGGTCATTCTCAGAAGTTGGATCAGTGGAGGCAAAGTCAATGCCAGTTTTCTCCAATACCTAAGAAAAGGCAGTAGAAATCCAGAATTCATATTTTCTTCTAGGACAGTATCCACAAGAAATTTAGAAGTTTCATGTAATGGCTGATGGGAGGGTCTTACAAGGGAATGGCAGATAGAATACAGGACCAAGACAGAACCAACTCCTCTGTTCTAGTAGTTGTGCAAAGAGACAGGCAGTGGAGACAAAGCAGTCCAATGGGCCACAAAAAATAATCAGACAACCAGATGGTTGTCTGGATAAATTACCAGATGGTTAAAAAGGAGAGGTATTGTGGACATACAGTGAGACCAGGCCTGCCCTGTAGAATCACCCCAGGAGTCCAGGACAGGAGATCTGGACACTAAAGCATGACAGGACATTCTTCTTCTGCAAGATGGAGAGACAAGTGAGCTTCTCTTGGGGGGGGGGTCCCAGAAGGATCATGGACAATATTCCATGCCGTTGGAAGGAATTTTTGATTTGTGGCAGTATTAATGATGTTTTTGTGATGCAGGGTTGCCTTTAGGAAGTTTCTGCTTTGCAGGTTTTGCCTCAGAATGCAAAAGGTTAGGAGGGGAACATTTTTCTCTAAGATGTGTGACTATTTCCCAGGCTGACATGTATGACATGCTGAATGTAGGACAAACTAAGAGGGGAAGAGGGTCAGGACACTTTCTCCCTTTCCAGTGATAGAATCTCATTCATAGACTAAGAAGACTGAGCAAGTTAACCTTCTGGATTCAAATCCCATAAACAAACAAGCAAGGAAAACAAAAGGAAAGGCTCTATCTGTTTTGATCTGAAGTCTGTGGACTTCGCATCCCTTGTAACACTCCTTTAAGGGTGGAGATGGTTATGACACCAAAGGGGAAATTTCTAAGCTAATAACTTAGGGTGCCCTGTGGAATGTCTGTATAAGAGCAAATATCACATGGTGTAGAATTTCATGAGTAGCATGTACCAGACACCTGATGGGCACCTGGGTGGCTAAGCTAGTTAAGTCTGACTCTTGGTCTCAGCTCAGGTCTTGATCTCAAGATTGTGAGTTTAAGCCCCACACTGGGCTCCACACTGATGTGGAACATACTAAAAAAAAAAAAAAAGAAAAGAAAAAAGAAAAGAATGTATCAGACACCTGAATGAAGACCTCCTACATTCACATAACTTAACCACCAGGAGGAGGATCTGAGGATGCTTCTATCAAGATACTTTGCTTTCCTTCTAGGAAATTCTTTCTCAGTAAGAGAATAATTTTGTTATTTGTTTCAGGAATTCCTCAGATCAGTTAACCAAACACTAGATATCTCAAACAGCCCCCTTTCTGGGTGGTAGATCATCCAGCTGGATAAATTACCAGTTTATCATCCCACAGTTTCTTATGAAGACTTGCTTCAAAACCCTGGTTGAGCTGTGTTTCTAATTCTAAGTGAATATACTATGAACTTTGCCCAATTCTGGTTAAATCTTTGCATAGAAAGACATGCCTGGAAGCTCTGGAGTCCAGACTCTGAAATGTTGTAAATATCCACTGTGATCTCTGCCTTCTGAGACACATTTTACTGTCAAGATGGCACCTTTCTTCACTGCAGTGGGTAATAAACTTAGCTTTGTTTGATCAACAGATAATTCTGGCAGCCTTTCTAGAGAGTTGGCAGTTGACATGCCCCCAAATTAGTTTCTAATGAAAAGTTAAGACCTTGGATGGTTTCTGGGACACTTGGGTGGCTCAGTTGGTTAAGCAGCTGCCTTCGGCTCAGGTCATGATCCCAGGGTCCTGGGATCGAGTCCCACATCGGGCTCCTGGCTCAGCAGAGAGCCTGCTTCTCCCTCTGCCTGACTCTTTGTCTGCTTGTGTTCTCTCTCTCTGACAAATAAATAAATAAAATATTAAAAAAAAATACCTTGGATGGTTTCTTAGGTCCGTTTTCTACCTGAACATTCTAGCAGGGTGTGCAACACTGTGGAAGAAACATCAGAAATGCAAAGTAACTCTCCGTTTGCCTTCCTGGGGTCTGTTACTGTAGACAGTGCCATCTTCTTAAAAGGCAAATGGGATCAATTGCTTCATTTGCCTCTCAATGTGCTTAGAACCTCTGCATATCCTGCTCTCAGCCCAACCTACCATCTATGCCTAGGACTGAAACGGGTAGAGGTGCCTGTCCCCAGATGCTTACAGTGTTCTCAGGTCAAATCTGAGGAAAGGTGTGGTCTGTTTGGATCTTCAGAGAAGGCTGATCTAGAACTGGATGTTGACCACATGTGGACAACAAAAAGGAGCAGAGCTCATTTTCCATTTTACATCACTGGCCTCAGTCGCCTCAAAGGGCATGAATCTGCTAACCATCATCTGTTCCCATTCATCTCTGAGCTTTAGTCTCCTATGATCCAGGACTCTCCTCAAGTCACAAAATTTCTGGGGGTCCACTTTCAGGTCCACTTTTTTCACGGAGATCAAATGATTTGTGAGTGAATCCCTAAGCATTCATTAGCAGCAACAACAAAAACGTAAGAAAGAAAGAAAAAGAAAAGGAAAAAGAAAAACTTCTCCTGTAATTTTATATGAATCAGGACACTTTTTGGCTGTGGATGACACACATTCAACTAAAAGTGGCTTAAAGAGATGACATTTACCATCTGCGGCAGAAGAAGCCTGGGAGTGCCAAAAATGTTACCTACCGTGGTTGCCAGACGGCTGTTCAAGCCTGTATATCACATCTTTAAATAACTGTCTAAAAGTAAGAAGGTATGTGGGGGAAAATAAAAGTCCCCTGGATTTCTTAGTGTTCCTATAAAAATCCATGACCTCTTAAGACTCTTCACAAATGAGGACAATGATTTCTATAGCCATTTGGCTAATGTCCACTGATGGATGAATGGATAAAGAAAATGTGTTGTATACATACAATGGAATATTATTCAGCCTTAAAAAAGGAAGGAAATCCTGCTGCATGCTCCAACACGGATGAACCTTAAAGATGATAGTAAGTGAAATAAGCCAGCCACAGATGGACAAGTATTGCATGATTCCATGTATACAAAGTATCTAAAGTAGTCAAACTCACAGAAATGGAGAGTGGAATGGCAGTTACTAGGGCTTGCAGGGAGGAGGAAATGGGAGTGAACGTTCAGTTTCCATTCCGCAAGATGAGGAAGCTCTAGAGACCTGCTGTGTCCACAGTGCCTCCAGTTAATATGTAGTGTGTCCTTGAAACTTCGTTAAGTGGGTGGAGTTCATATTAAGTATTCTTACCACAGTAAAAAGAGAAATAAAGAAAAAGAACAGTATTTTCAGCATTTCAGAAGAAACCTTCCTGCTCCCCTCAGTCAATATTTCCCCAATGTCTTCAAACTCAGTATTTTTGATTAGCAAATTAATTTTTTTCTAATTTGGTCTTCATATGCATATAATTATGAGAAATGTACACTTTTTTCATCTGACTTCAACTTAATGTCGTTCAGGATTATATATGTGAGCTCTTCCACACTGTTACATGGTTTATCCATCTTCATTGGTGTAAATCACTCTGCTGCATAAATACACGAACTTTGTACATTTTATTGTTGATGGATGTATGAGTTGGCTTTTGCAAAGAGTGTGTTGCTGTGTAATAACAACAAAGAGCTATGATTGACCTTGTAGGTACACATGATAATTTAATGAAAAGACAAAAACAAAAATGAAAAAACTCAAAAAGATATTAAAACTTTTCTTTACCTGGCTTCCAGGAGGATCCTTTTCAGAAGAGGAGCTGCTTCTTTTTCTTCATAATCAGAGAAAACTCATTTCTCTTTGTGTCCCATCTATGGGCTATTGGGCCCCTTGAGCAGAAAGATTTCCATAGGCTGTTGCCATGCTGCCTCTTGGGTTAGCACTGAAGCAGGTGCTGATAGGTATTCTTTACTACAAAGTATTTAATAAGAAACCTCAATCTGACCCAGAACATCTTTTCTTTTTAAAGATTTTATTTATTTAATTGACAGAGAGAGAGAGATCACAAGTAGGCAGAGAGGTAGGCAGAGGGAGAGGGGGAGGCAGGCTCCCTGCTGAGCAGAGAGCCCGATGTGGGGCTCGATCCCAGGACCCTGAGATCATGACCTGAGCCGAAGGCAGAGGCTTAACCCACTGAGCCACCCAGGTGCCCCTCTGACCCAGAACATCTTGTTTGCACATTTAGGATAAGATGAATAAAAGCAAATATTAAAAATGAAACACTAGAGCACAATGTCTCTTCTACCTCATTCTCTCTTCCTGGATGAATTTTTTCCCCCTAAAAACCTGTCTTGCATAATTTCACTTCCATTTTATGGAGAGCAACGGGATTATAAACCCAGTCCTGGCTAAGAAGGTATGTCTCTGACACTCACAGTTTCTCCATCAGAGTCAGGATCCCAACAACAAGGGGGAGAGACAGAGAAGTGGCTGCCCTACAGGCAATCAACATCATTTCCACATATTGATATCAATGATGACAGATGTGGTCTTGCAATAAAGTCCATGTTTTTAGTCAATTTTAGAAAATTCATTACTTTTTGTCCAGGGCTCAACAATACTAAATTGCATTTACCCATTCCAATTTAATTTGTATTACATTGAAAATTACATGAGCAAAAGTTACTCTGACAGAAGAACACAATATTGATGGAGACAGTAGCCAGGCAGTTACTCCTCTGGAAAATGTCCAGGCTGGTTGCAGTCCTTTTGGGCTCTGAGCTCGCAAACCCAAGCCAAGGATATACTTTCTCTCACGGCAGCTGCATTTTGCCTGAAGCTAAGGTCAGTCCACTAACTCAAGATTAACTTCTAGCAATTAAAATACCATTGCTTGTGTAAGGAGACATAAATCTTTCTACCAGAACACAGTAGTTCACCCAATAGATTATTTATGGCAGACCTGGCTCAGAATGCTGCTATAATGGAAGGATATGTGAGGGTTTCCCTGTTCCCTATGATCAGCAGCCCACAAAAATCGAAAATTGCTAGGTTTACATTGTCCTTGGCGATGGCTGTGTTTCTCACAAGGGAAGACTAGAGAAGGTTTCACATCTTCTCTGCAGAACTAAAACAAAGACACTGGTAACCTAGGACACACACACACACACACACACACACACTTCCTCTCTCATGCTCACACACTCTTACACACTCACTGTAGTCCAAGCCGTCAAAGAGAAAGGCAGGCTGTGACCTGATGTATTCAATTTGAATATATTCTAAATATTCCCAGTTTCTTTCCCCCTTATTACTCAGATCTGAATATAGTATACCAACTGTAATTTAGACAGATGAAAAGAGGACAGACTAACATCCCCCTTTTCTTAAAAACATAGTTCTGCTCTTACAACTTAATTCAAAATTTATTCTTGGATGCTTCATATTGTGTCTGTGAGCTCCCAAGATCTTTAGGTTTTGCTTTATAGTCCTCACTGCTGTTGTTAAGCCATGTCTTCTAAATGAAATTCAGGTTGGGGTTGGATTTGAGGCTTTTTCATAGGATATTCTCTCGAACTTGTCCCCCTTCCTTTCCCTTTCTTTTGCTCCCTCCCACTCCTCCTCCTCCCCTCCCTCTCCATCCTCCTCTCTTTCCCTCTCTCCCTCTCCCTCCCTATTACCAGGTTTCCCTCTTCCCCTTTAATTGATTTCTCCTTGATCTCTCTCCAATTCCCCACAATCAAAATCAGCTACTAAACTTCTTTTGTATTTCTAATTGGTATCTACAGCATCACATTTTGTAAATTATTGCTCCCCAGCTGTCCATTTGCTCATTTAGACAGAGATCCTGACCAAGATTCTGCAGGATGAAGTAAGTAACATCAGATCTAAGCCAAAACTTCTAAAAGCTGGTGCTGGACCCTCCTGCTTTTTCTGCCAAAGTGACCAGGGGTGCCTTGTCTTCCAGAAGGTGCAGGAGCTTTGAGTACTGGTTATATAATTAAATTTCTCATCATTTGAACAGTTTTATGTGTATCTATAGTTAAATATACTAAGGTGCTTTATTATATCAAGCCTATAACATACATAATATGTTGATCTAGTCTTTTAATGGTTATATAATGTGATTTATTCTTAGCAGAATATTTTAAATTGATGCAGATACTTAGTTAATGCCAAAGAACATTTTCTTCTCAAAATTGAAAATATTTCTGGTATTAGGATTGGATAAATACATTAAGCAGAAAATGGTTTCTTTGATTTGTTTTTGGCTCTCCTCCATAATTGTTAGAATTCCGCTTAACATTCTTGCCAGCTATAAAGAGTCATGAGTTACAAAAGCTTAAAAGTTAGCCTCTTTCAGTTGGGATTATGATTGAAAAATAAAGATGTTACATGTTAATGGTTTCTAGGTTGATTACCATCACATAAAAGACCACATTAGGTCGTGAACATCTATGACTACATCATATAGTGCGAAGCACTGCTTGGGCAACAAGGGGATGATTTCCTATTTTCTCAGATTATTGCACGCTATCCTTTCACTTACATTATTGTTCTTTACATTGAGGGGAAACTAGGAAGAAAAGAAAATAAACCCTTAATGCTTAGCTTATTATCCAAAGTTTTCATCGTCATATTTATTTGTGGGTCTACACAAAGTTCTTTTTTTAATACCCAGTCTATCAAGATGATAGAACTAAATTTGCTGAACCGGTTGGAGAGATGAAATACAAGAGAAAATAAACAATGACTTCTACTGTTTGTCCCTGAGGATTCATTGGACCATTGTATTATGACTGAAAACTGGCTAGAAACAGTGTTTCTGAAGATTAGACTTTTTAAGTCAGCCAACAGAGTACCCTGTTTCTATCTTACCAAATTGGAATAAATTAATCACCTTATTGGCCAAAGTAAGAGAAACAGACATTTACTGAATGTTTAATCTCTCTTCCTGTATGAACCCACTACTCTCCATCAGATCATTTGGCTCTGCCTGCTCATTTCTGCATTGGTGGTTTTCGATCTAGCATTTTCCTGGACTAAACTTACTTTTCATTCTTCATCAATGGCTGCTTTCCTGCTGGAGTGTCAGAGTTGCACTGTTGCTGTGGAGATCCTACAGTTGTGAATCCTAAAATATTTACTATCTGGCCTTTACAGAAAATGTTTGTCAACCCCTGGTTTAGATAAAGTTCGTAGGTCTAAAACGAAAGTGGTATTATTTGATTCAATCTATTTTAGATTTGATGAGCTGACACAACATTTTCCCCCATGATTTGCCATTTCTTTAAATCTCATCCCAAACCAAATAATTCCCCTCATCATGGAGTATGTTGTTTCCAATTCATTCAACCTTATTTCAAGTTAAGAAAGAGATAGATAGATGTCTAGTTATCACTGTGTTGAATACAATGGGAATTTTAGGAAGCCTACCACAAAAGTGCCATGTTTCAGATTTCAAAACAGCTCATCTGGGACTAGAACAGGGGAGAGAGTTTTGATGTACTTCTCTGGGATTAGGTTCTGAATATCACTGAGTCATAAGGCAGGCCACCCCATTTTGCCTTTACTGGAGAACAGCAAGCATCGCCAAGAAGCTGTCAGCACCCCTTTTTCCTCCCCCACACAAACTTAGCTTAATACAAACGGCTCAATTCCAACATCTATACTCAAGCTCAGTACTTCTCAGCTTTCTCTTCCCCTGTGAAAAAAGAGCAGTGATTGTTTTTGTTGCTGCTTTAAACAGTGAGTCTGATGGAAAACTCTAAAACAAAATGATTTTCTCCTCCTAAAGTCCTTTACAAATCATCTTGTCTTATGATCCCATTTTTGCATTATGCTTTTGTATTATGCTGGTTATTAGCAAATCATGTGAGTTTAAAAGGGGGTCTGGAAAAGCAGGAGTTCCAGGGACTTCAATCACCTTGATGGAAGGGACATTCAGCAGGGTTCAGGAGGCCAAAGTTTGCTTGAGCTGGGAGAGAAATGAATTCCTTCTATCTCCTGCTGTCTGAAGAAATCCTGTGAAGATGGGAGTGGAGTGATGGATATAAGGAAGAAGTTGTCTGAAGGGCAACGTTTCTCTGGAAAGGACTGGAAAGCATATCTTAGGATGGTTGGGGAATTCTAATCTTGAAAGTTCTCTCAATAGGATCCCAGCCGCCTGCTTTAAAATGTTTGGCTATAGATTTTCTTACTGTCAGGATAGGTAGGGATGGGTGTGTGTGGGTATTTTCAGTTTGGTGGCTCTGGGCTAAGCCTTTGACAATGGACTGAGCTGTCCAGATATAATGATCTTTAAGAAAGAAGGCACAGATACACCTTGGCTCATCACCAATGAGATAGGCATGATCCCTGTGTTGGCAGGTGGCTACCAGAGTGGATTTAACTCTGTCTTAGTTTCTTACAACTCTTGAACAAGTTACCACGAGCTGAGTGGCTTAACATAGCAGAAATATATTCTCTCACACTTTGGGAGACCAGAAGTCCAAAGTCAAAAGGTTAGCAAGTTGGTTCTGTTTTGAAGGTTCTGAGGGAGAACCTATTTCTATGACTCTCTCAGCTTCTGGTGATTGCCAACAATATTTGGAATTCCTTGGCTTATAGATGCTTGACCCCAACATATACTTTCATCTTCTCATGCTTTCCTCTAGGTGTCTGTGCTATGTCCAAAGTTCCTTCTTCTTATAAGGACACCAGTCAATTGAGTAGAGCCACCTTAATCCACTCTGTCCTCATCTTGACTTGATTATATCTGCAAAAACACTATTTCCAAATAAGGTCACATTCACATGTACTAGGAGTTAGGACTTGAACACACTTTTTGGGGGGACCCAATTCTACTCACTATAATTAGCATGGATTTTTCAAGGAAGCCTATGCTGGTGAGCCAGACAGTTTCTCCTATAATCTTCTGCAGAAATCCCACACATCATGTGCTGTGCCTGGTTGTGCTTCTGAGACCCGTATAGCCTGGGAAGTCCCTCTGCCCACCTCCCATGACACTCTGTGTTTCACTCTTCCTCCAGGCTTCCCTTACTTCTTTCCCCCATGGGGTCTGGACAGAAGCCCTGAGTTGCTATCAGCTCATACCTTTATACTGATTGCCCTCTTGGCTTTAGAGAAAGCAGGAGACTTGAAGAGTGGTTTGAAATTCTTCTTTTTTTTTTTAATTTTTGTGCTATACTGAGTGGTGTGAATTGTGTAAGACTGATGATTCACAGACCTTCCTGTATCCCTAAAGCAAATGATACATTACATGCCAATAAATAAATAAATAAATAAACAAACAAATAAATAAATAAAAGCTTAAAATTTTTTTTAAATGTTTGGGTGGTTTAAAATTCTAAAGACTTTGCCAAACAACTGCAACTCTTACCCCAGGGGTTATGGTCTATATTTTGTAATAATTAAAAGAAATCATGGGTGGTGACAGCAGGTCTAGTGTTTGGGTTTCTGCATTCTGAATCTAAAGATGATAAAGAAATCTGGGAGGAGAGGTGCCTACAGTGGGTATCTGCAGAGTGTTCCAAAACCCATGATTCCTCCAAATAGTGTGGATGCACACAGACACTAAGCCATCAGTTGGCTCTTTATGTGATGCATCAAGGAGTGAACAGAATGACAGATGATTTAGAAATCTTAACTGGTGAACAGGGCTTGTTATAAGACAACATGAGGAGAAGCACTGTAGCCTTGTTTTTCACAGAAGGAAGAACAGACTTAAATACTAGTCTGATTTAAAGTTGAGACCTAGAGGTTCAGCTCAGCTTTACCACTCACCAGCTGTGTCTTTTGGAAAGGAGCTGGTGGAGATCTATGCAGATAG
This sequence comes from Procyon lotor, assembly GCA_028646535.1. Taxonomy (NCBI): domain Eukaryota; kingdom Metazoa; phylum Chordata; class Mammalia; order Carnivora; family Procyonidae; genus Procyon; species Procyon lotor. The sequence continues at coordinate 179,542,578 of CM053603.1, forward strand.
GACACTTTCTAGATGGAGCAAACTTAATAAGGCCTTCCGGCTGGACCACAGTGGGATGGGACCCCCCATGCCAGGACTAGAGCCAGTTCTTCTTCCCACCCTGTTGTCTCTTTTCACCGAAAGGGCTAGGGAGGCCACAGAGTGGAGTGGAGTTGAAACTCCCACTTGATTGTGCCCACTGTGATTTTTAGGGTGAAACAATAGCAAAACAGAAATAAAATTATTTTTAAGGTTGAAAAGTGAAAAATGTAGACAAAGCACTTATTGGATCTCATGGAAACTAACACATAATAATCCTGACTCACTAGTTTCTTCCTCTGCCCCATTACCAAACAAAATGAATCTAATTGTGCTGACACCAACCTGTTTTTGTGTTTGAAAAACTGAATTCAACCAGACAAGTGAGCAAGTAGACAGAAGATGTTACCATGATCCTTGAACCCTTGAACCAGCCTGGATCTGCTGACTATCCTGCTCTTTCCTCATCTGTGAATGGTCATAAAAAAGTGTTGGTCTCATAGGGCTTTTGTGAGTCATACACACAGAGCTCTTAGAGCATCACATGGTGCATAGCAAGTGCTCATTGTGTGATTGTTGTTATGAAGTGGAAATCTCTTTGTATCCCTCACACGTACCAGAGCCTCTCGCTTAAAAGATTTCTATCCATACATTATTAATTTATTACATTTGTTTACTTGTCATATTGTAAAATAGTATTTGCTTTCAGTGAAAAAATGAGAAAACATAAATGTAAAAGAATCATGCATGAGCACTGTTTTTGTTGTATTTTAATCTTTTAAAAGTGCATACATTTTTATTTTTATAAAATTGGGATCCTGCAACTGTTTTGTATGCTTATTTTTAAATTTAATATTATATATTATACATATGTAATATATAATGAAATTTCTCCAGATCATTAGGTATCTTTTGAAAACAAGAATGGTTTGAAGCACACATAGGGGACGTGCCATGTGAAGATGCAGGCAGAGATTGGAGAGATGCTTCTACAAGCCAGTAGATGCCAAAGACGGCCACCAAACCCCCAGAAACTGGAAGAAAGGGTAGAGCAGATTCTCTCTCATGGCCCTCAGGAGACACCAGCCAGGCCAACACCACACTTTGATCTCAACGTGTAGCCTCCAGAACTATTTCAATTCAAGGATAAGAGAACATCACAAGATAGCTTGAACTCCATCATGATGGGGCTGGCTAAGAGTAGAATGGGTAGGGCATTGTCAATGACTTTAGCTCTCATCCATCACACATTCACTTTCCAAAACACACCAACTAGGAAGGCAGATATTAAGTTAGTTCATTCATTATCTTCCGTCTTCTTGACAACCAAGAAAGGTTTTATAACTAGAAGATCAAGCAAGCAAGCAAGCAAGCAAGCAAACAAACAAACAAACAAAATCAAGAATGGCCAGAGATCGGGAAGGTAACATCTGGATAATTTGGAAACCCTGATGGGGTTTTTATGACAGGAGGCATTTGCATTTGTTTTTACATGGAAAGGTGAATATTTTAAATTCCTTACCCTCCTTCTTTCTGCCTCCTCTGATATAAATCAATAGCCAGGTATGGTGTGTTGTCTTTCTGGACTTTTTACTATTTTCCATTGGTCTATCCAATAGAGGTTTTACATAATTTTGGCAGATTTCTGAATATTTGATATTTTTTATTATTTATTTATTTAAATTATTTTACTTTATTTTTCCTTTTTTAATTTAAATTCAATTAGCCAACATTAGTACATTAGTTGAAGATGTAGAGTTCAAAAATTCATCAGTTGCTTATAACACCCAGGGCTCATAACATCACATGCCCTACCTAATGCCCATCCCCCATTTACCCCATTCCCCCCCATGAACCTCTCCTCTAGCAACCCTCAGTTTATTTCATGTAGTTAAGAGTCTGTCATGGTTTCGCCTCCTCTCTGATGACTTCCCATTCCGTTTTCTCTTTCTTCCCCTATGGTCCTCTGTGCTGTTTCTTATATTCCACATGTGAATTAAACCATATGATAATCGTCTGTCTCTCACTGACTTATTTTGCTTAGCATAATACCCTCTAGTTTCATCCCTGGTGTTAAAAATGGTAAGATTTCATCCTTTTTGATGGCCAAGTAATATTCCATTGTGTATATATACCACATCTTCTTTATCCATTCATATGTTGATGGATATTTGGGCTCTTTCCACCATTTGGATATTGTGGACATTGTTGCAATAAATATTGGGGTGTATGTGCCCCTTCAGATCACTATATTTATATCGTTGGGGTAAATACCTAGTAGTGCAATTGCTGGACCATAGGGTAGCTCTATTTTTAACTTTTTGAGGAACCTTCATACTGTTTTCCAGAGTGGCTACACCAACTTGCATTCCCACCAACAGTGCAGGAGGGTTCCCCTTTGCAAACATCTGCCATTTCCTGACTTGTTAATTTTATCCAATCTAACTGGTGTGAGGTAGTTATCTCATTGGGGTTTTGATTTGTATTTCACTGATACTAAGTGATGTGGAGCATTTTTTCATGTGTATGTTGGCCATTTGTATGTCTTCTTTGGAGAAAAGTCTATTCATGTCTTCTGCTGATTTCTTCACTGGATTATTTGTTTTTTTGGGTGCAGAGTTTGATAAGTTTTTTAAAAAGATTATTTATTTATTTATTTATTTATTGACACAGAGAGAGATAGTGAGAGAGAGAGAGAGAGAGAGCAGAAGCAGGGGGAGCGGCAGGCAGAGGGAGAAGGAGAAGCAGACTTTCAGCTGAGCAGGGAGCCTGATGCTGGGCTCAATCCTAGGACCCTGAGATCATGACCTGAGCTGAAGGCAGATGCTTAACCCACTGAGCCACCCAGGCACCCCAGAGTTTGATAAGTTCTTTAAAGATTTTAGATACTAGCCCTTTATTTGATATGTCATTTGCAAATATCCCCTCCCATCCCATAGGTTGCTTTTTTGGTTTTGTTAGTCTGTGCAAAAGCTGTTAAGCTGTGCAAAAGCTTTTTATCTTGATGAAGTCCCAATAGTTCATTTCTGCTTTTGTTTCCCTGCCTTTGGAGCTGTGTCTAGCAAGAAATTTTTGTGGCTGAGGTCAAAGAGGTTACTGCCTGTGTTCTCCTCTAGGATTTTGATGGATTCCTGTTTCACATTTAGGTCTTTCATCCACTCTGAGTTTATTTTTGTGTATGGTGCAAGGAAAAGGTCTACTTTCATTCTTCTACATGTGGCTATCCAAATTTCCCAACACCATTTATTGAAGAGATTATCGTTTTCCCATTGGATATTCTTTCTTGCTTTGTTGAAGATTAGTTGACCATAGTTGAGGGTCCATGTCTGGATTCTCTATCCTGTTCCACTGATCTATGTGTCTGTTTTTGTGTTTTGTGTTTTGCTACTGTCTTGATGATTGCAGCTTTGTAATAAAGCTTGAAGTCCAGAATTGCAATGCCACCAGCTTTGGTTTCTTTTTCAATATTCCTCTTTCTACTCAGGGTCTTTTCTGGTTCCATACAAATTTTAGGATTATCTGTTCCAGCTCTGTGAAAAATGTCGGTGGCATTTTTGATATGGATTGCATTGAATGTGTAGGTTGCTCTGGGTAGCATAGACATTTTAATTACATTTTTTCTTCCAATCTGGTGAAGATAGAATATTTTTCCATTTCACTGTGTCTCCCTCAATTTCTTTCATGAGTGTTCTGTAGTTTTTCAAGTACAGATCCATTCCGTCTTTGGTTAGGTTTATTCCTAGATACCTTATGGGTTTTGGTGCAATTATAAATGGGATTAATTCCTTAATTTCTCTTTCTTCTAGCTCATTGTTAGTGCATAGAAATGCAACTGATTTCTGTGTATTGACTTTATATCCTGCCACGCTGCTGAATTCCTATATGAGTTTTAGCAATTTGGGGGTGGAGTCTTTTGGGTTTTCCACATAGAGTATCATGTTATCAGTGGAGAGTGAGAGTTTGACTTCTTTGCCAATTCAGATGCCTTTTATTTCTTTTTGTTGTATGATTGCTTAGGCTAGGACTTCTAGTACTATGTTGAACAGCAGTGGTGAGAATGGACATCATTGTTGTGTTCCTGACATTAGGAAAAAATTTCTTAGTTTTTCCCCATTGAGAATGATATTCACTGTGGGCTTTTCATATATCGCTTTATGATATTGAGGTATGTTCCCTCTATCCCTACACTGTGAGTTTTAGTCAAGAAAGAGTGCTGCACTTTGTCAAATGCTTTTTCTGCATCTGTTGAGAGGATCATATGGTTCTTGTCCTTTCTTTATGTAGTGTATCACATTGATTGATTTGCATATATTGGTCCATATTTGCAACCCAGGAATAAATCCCATTCAGTCATGATAAATAACCCTTTTTATATACTATCGGATCGTATTGGCTAGTATTTTGGTCAGAATTTTTGCATTCATGTTCACCAAGGATATTGGTCTGTAATTCTCTTTTATGGTGGGGCTTTTGGTTTTAGGATCAAGGTAATGCTGGTTTTATAGAATGAGTTTGGAAGTTTCTCTCCCATTTCTATTTGTTGAAACTGCCTTGGAAGAATAGGTATTAATTCTTCTTTAAATGTTTGGTAGAATTCGTCTGAGAAGCCATCTCGCTCTGGACTCCAGAAAGCTAACGGCACAAACATGCCTTGCTCACCCCGACTAGGCAGTTTTGTGCTCCTTGTTTTTGCCTGTGTGGTGCTTTCTGCCAGAAATGCCTTTGCCCCCTCCAATGCCCCCACTTCTATCCCATATAAGGATGCTTGCTACTCCTCATCTGGTCCCAGCAGAGATAGCACATCAGGGCCATGCAGGGTCTCAGCTCCATGAGCTGAGGTATCCAAATGTTTCTGTGACAAGGTCTCCAAGAGATTCACATACTCTTTAAAGTGCAAAAGCACCACTGGTACCTCCAGCTCATCCATCGGTATTCAACTTAGAGGCTGCCTCCTCCAGGGAGCCCTCCTGCCCTGCCATCCCATCCCACCCTAGCCTGCAGCAGGGACAGGTAGAGAGCTGGGATGGCCAGCAATGAGGGGACAGGCCACATTCACAAGCACTTCCATTCCCTGAGCCTCTGCTTCCTGCTGCCTGTGAGTCTATGGGGGGACATGTACTTTTGTAGGGGTTCCCACTGGTAGCAGTGTTGACTCTATCAGGAAGGGCGTGAGCCCACTTGGCAATCCTCACCCTGCACTCCATCCCCTCCAAGCTGTCCTTGGGATCCCTGTTGTGTGAGTAGCTGGGAGGTGAGACCCCCTGCTCATGAGGGCCTGTAGGGATGGCAGAATCCTGGTGGGAGCCCAAATGCACAGGTCTCCTCCATGCCTCCCTCACTGAGTGGAATGGGTCCCTGTCTCGCTGACTTTGCTCAAGGCCCCATGCAGAGATTTTCTAAGGATAACTAGAGGATGCCCATGCAACACACAGCAATCTTACAAAAGGTGGGAGGCTCCCTGCCTCCCCTCTGACCCCTGTCTACCCAAACGCAACCTCAGTCTGTCCTCCTCCTCCATCTTCATGCTGACCAGCCCAGTGCCAGCCCACAGTGCTCCATGCTGACCCTGTGACCCCTCCCAGAATAATTCAGCGCCTTCTCCCCCATCCCTTGTTCTGTGTCCCCACAGTCATGCAGATCTGTGCAGAACACACATCATGTCCGTGCCCAGCCAGCGCCCTTTGTCTCCAAGTCTGTCCCCACCCTTGGTGTCTCTAACCCACACTAAGGAGAGATATGTGCAGTGGCCGGGCTCCCTGCACCCTTTCCTGTCACTTTAGCTGTGTTTCCCCAGCCCCGGGAGCACAGCCCTCAGCCTTTATACTCCTGTGCTCCCTGCCTGGAACATTCTGCCCCCTGCCCTCCCAGACTACCTCCTGGTACCCTCATCCCAGCCTGCATGTCACCTCTGAGTGTGGCCCTGGACCCCGTTTGCCATCACCTCATTGGAATTCTCTGCAGAGCAGAGGATGCTATTCTTTGTCCCCTTGTTCCTGATTCCCTGGTCTTTCTCCTCACTAGGACAGAAGTTTTGGGGGTCCTGGGGCCTCACTGGGTTATTTTCTTCATCATGGCACCCCACATGCCAGAGCAGCACCAAAGACATCAGAGAAGCTACAGAGACACTCCATGTGTGGGTGCGAATGAAGGCAGTGACACCCAGGCACACTGTGGGTCACATAGAGTCACGGGTGTGGGTCCTTCTCCAGACTCCTTACTTGACCCTGGGCTGCCTGCTCTGTGCCCGAGGCTGTCCCCCCTGCCTGCACTCCCAGGCCCTCTGGGGGGCTGCCCTGCACCAGCAGTCCACGGAGGCCCAGATGGCAGAGGGGGGAACTTTGCCCCTTTCCTGGGACAGCCCCCCACTGGGCTCAGCAGAGGCCACTCCCCTGTCCTCCCTCCAGGCCCAGGGGTGGGACCGCCTCCCCCTGTGGCTGGAGCCTGGGAGCCCCCTCCTTGGTCCTGCCTTCCTCCTGCTGTACCTGGGGACTGTCCCCTGGCCTCCTCCTCCTCTGCACCATGTGGGACAAGTGCTCCTGCCTGGGATCTTCCCTGGTATCTTGGGCGCTCTGCTCTCTGTCAAGAAGATCAGGGAGGCTTTCCTCTCCTTACACATTACACACACATGTGGTTTCTTTCCAGGAATTTATTGATCTATAAATAATTTTTTAAATGTCAATTCCAACTTTATATTTTTAGGTCCTCACAAAACAACTACAATAGTCTAGATTGAGCATCAGGTGGTGTGTGTGTGCGCCTGTGCCACATGTATGGGTGGGTAAGTCTGTCATCCAGAGAAAACTTGGTATTTATAATTCATAAATGTTAAACAACAAATAGGATCTTAAACAAAACAACAAAGATTAAGAAAAAAATTACAGAACAAGAAGAAATGGCTTTAAATTCTAAAGTTTTCCTATCTATAAATTTAAGATTAAACTATTGCTATGAATTTAGGACTAAAACATGAATTCAGGACTAAAATTTAAATTTAGGAATAAAACTTGAATTTAGGACTAAATTATGAGTTTAGTACTAAAATTACCATTTAGGACTACACTACTTATTTTATGCAGTTTGATGGGATGTTGTTTTATTTGAGTTTTTTTCTCTCTTTGTTTTTAAAACCAATCACATTTTATTCACATAATTCCTGAGTTACTTCTGCAGATCTGTAAGGCTAGTCTTAGCATACATAAATGGTCTTGTTTTGAGAGTCTCTCTCCATGTCAATCAAGCATATGTTTAAGTCCTAGTGACATTAACTGGAATCCAAACACAATCCTACAGGACCCAGTTCTAAGGGTCTGATGGGGAAACGACGTATTCACGACAATAACGAGGCTGCATCTCTCCCTGCAGTGCTAGGGTGAGGCGGCTACACTGCTGAGCGTAACCGGGCCATCCGTGTAGAAATCGCAGCTTCCCGAGAGAGAGAGCCATCAGACGTCACTCA
>CM053603.1:179550551-179576551 GCA_028646535.1 Procyon lotor
TCTGTACAGACCGGCCAGACTCTCCTTCATTTCCAAGCGCTGAGCCTCCCCTCGAAACACTCTTCTGTGAAGTCGCAGGATGACTTCGTCCTGTTCATCCAGTGGGTTCTGAAGTCTCAGCTTCAGCTGCTGAATCTCACGGTCCAGCTGTGCGTTTTCGCGCCGCAAAGAGGCTTCCTGGGTCCGCACACTGTGTATCTGTCATGTCAGCTCTGCCATCTCTTGCCTTTCGGCCCCCAGTTGTCTGGCTGGGTCTTGCTGAGGCCCTGGGGGACGTGGAGGGGACACAGGGAAGCCAGCATCCTCGGGGACACCGTCCAGATCCAGGGCTGCCCGATGGGCGGGGTGATGGCCGTGTCCCTCTCCCCTGTTTTGCTGGACTCCCCAGGTCCCGGCACCGGGGTCACGTGTAGGGAGGTCAGGCTGGGGGACGGCCTGCGCCCCGGGTCCTGCCCTGGATGGTGACTGGCTGGCTTGGTCTTTGGGGACAGGCTCCGTGCGTGCCTTCCACGTCTCCAGCCTCTCTTCCCCCTCCTTTTCCTGGCCTCTCTGCCTCCATCTGGAATCTTCTGGGTGGGACAGCTCTGGTCCTTCTGAAAAAGGAGTGTTTTCACTGGAGTCATTTGCTCTTTTCATCAGAAGTTGTTCTCCATCATTCTGTGGTGTTCTCAGGATGGGTTTTTCAGCATCGCCCAGGGCAACCCAGGGACACTTGGGCTGGGTCTCCAGCTCCCAGGAATCACCAGCAGCGCCCCCCACAGGTGCTGCAGGACCAGATGGCAAGTGGATCCGCTGGCCCAAGCCGGGCCCTCCATGGCTGCGAGGGGCTCCCCAGCTCTGCCTCCGAGGGCCAGCGAGCTGTGGTCTAACTGACCACTCAGAACCCTGTGGGGAGTTCCGTCTCTGAGGGACACCTCTGCCTGGCAACCAGGACAGAGCAGTTGGGCCGGGGGAGGGGAGGCCAGCCAGGTTCTTTTTAATTTTATTTTTATTTTAATTCAATTAGCAGACATATAGTACATCATTAGTTTTAGATGTAGAGTTCAGCTATCATCAGTTGCATATAACACCCAGTGCTCATCACATCACGTGGCCTCCTTAATGCCCATCACTCATTTATCCAACCTCAACCCTACATGCCCTGTATTATGCCTCAGTTTGTTTCTTATAGTTAAGCATCTCATGGTTTGTCACCCTCTCTCTTTTTTTTCCTTTCAGTTTTCACTCCCTTCCCCTACGATCCTCTCTGCTATTTCTTATATTCCACATGTGAGTGAAACCATATAATTGTCTTTTTCTGATTGACTTATTTCACTCAGCATAATACCCTCTAGTTCCCTCCATGTAGATGTAAATGGCAAGTATTGATAATTTATTTAAATTTCATTTTGAAACTCTTTGTCATCGGTATACAGAAATACTATGTCTATCTCTATATCTACACTATATATGGCAATATATACATGTATTTCCAATAAATTTTTAAAGTATTACTAATTCTATTAAATTGTCTGTAGACTTAGTTGGATTTTTACTTGTATTATTTTATTATCAGTGACTAATGAAGATTTTGTTTCTTACCGTACCTTTCTTAAAGTTTAATTTCTTTCTACTGCTTTGATATAATGTATCATATCCTCATTGCTGAACAGAAATTATGACCATAATTGTTAAATAGAAATTGTGTATACTTGTTTTTTTTTCTGGATCCCAAAACAAGACTCTCAATGTTTTAACATTAAATGTTTCATAAATACATTTATCAGAGAAAAGATGTTTTCTTCTTTTCCTAATTTGCCGGAGTATTTTGTTAAGTAAACTGGTATTACATTCATTGATTTTTTTTTTTTTCTGCATCTCCTGAGATGGTTGTACTTTTTTTTTCTTTTTTCTTTTTTTTTAATTAATTTTATTTATTTGCTTATTTTTTTCAGTGTTACAAGATTTATTGTTTTGCACCACACCCAGTGCTCCATGCAATACGTGCCCTCCTCAACTATTAAAGTGGTTGATTATATTTGTTGACATTCTGTTGTTAAACCAAATTGTCATTCCTCAAATAAGCCAATTTGTTCATGATGTGTTAAAAAATTAGCGAGATTTCCATTGTTGAATAATATTCCAGGCTATAGATTAGTGCTTCTTAAATTTGTGTGTGCCTACAAATCTGGATCTTATTAACACAGACTTGCTAACTCACTAGTTTGGGTCTGGTACCTCAACTTCTGCATGTGATTATGAGGTTGTTCCATAGACCACACTTTCAGAAGCAAGACTATACACATTATATAATTAGTGTAAACAATGACTTTCTGATATATCAATTAAATTTTTTTTTTACTTTTTAAAATAATTCCCTGATAAACCTTGAATTTAAATATTTTCCTAATTTCCTGGATATTGAATTGGTGGGTCAAAGACTCTTAAAACTTATTGTTAAATGATTCTGATAAAGGATGTATACATTGTGGTCCCACCCTCAATATTAAGATCTCATCTACCTGGCAACTTAAACTAACTATAAGTCCCTCTGTTTGTAAGTCCTCATGATAATAGTTTTCTACTGAGGGTCACAAACTTATCAGCTTAAAACAACATCCACTTATTAGCTTGCATCTCTGTAGGTCAGGGTTCAGTACACTGTGGCTAGATTCTCTGTTCAGAGTCTCACAAGGTCAAAATAAAGGTGTTGGCAGGACTGGGCTCCTAACTGGAGGCTCTGGACAGAAATTTGCTCTCAAGCTCCTTCAGGTTGCTATCAGACTTCAGTTCCTCGGGGTTGTGGGGCTGGGGTCATCATTTCCCTTCTGGTTGCCAGATGGGGGCTGCCCTTAGTTCATGTAGGCTACCTGCATTCCTTCTCAGGTAGCCTCCTGTCCACCTTCAAAATAGCCATGATTATTGAGCTCTTCTGACTTCTACCACCAGCTGGAGAGCACTCATTGCTTTTCAGGGCTTGTGGGGTTACATTGGGTCACCTCTGGATAATCCAGTGTGATCATTCAATTTTAAGCTCCACGGTGCCATGGAATACAACATGATGTTATGACATGATCATCTCATCCTATTCACAGTTTCTCGGGAGTAGGATAGGTACATCTTTGGGGGACCCATTTAGAAAGTCTGCCTACTATTCCATCCAAGTAAAATTTGTTATTTCCCTAAAATTTGTTATTTTGCTTTCTCTGTTTGAATCCAGTTCTATTCCTTAGTCATAACCTCATGCTTCTGCATTCTAACATTTTGGACCCTGTTTTTGCTTTTGTATTTATCTGACATGTTGGGGTTAATGATGTTCCTAAGGCACTCAGAGTAAAAAATGGAAACCCAGCAAACAGATTATAAACTAAAAATTGCTTTGATAACCAGGACCATCACTGCTCTGAACATTTGTTAATAAAGTCTTTCAGGATGAGCAAATTGATGAGCTTTTGCTCTGAGGTTTAAATTATTCTACTTAATTTTGAAGGTTCATTAAAGTGAAAGTTTATGCACAAGATGGAAGAGCATTTCCCCAGCATGCCCAGGATCTGCTCTGTTCTAGGCAAAGAACATGTCCAGATTTTTGATAACGAGATCCAGAATAGTAAACTTGTTGATGTAATTACCCCCCAAACCACCTTGGCACCCAAGGAAACATTGTCTGTTCGGGTACAGGCCATGCTGTCTTTATCATGAGAAGAAAGTGTCTCGACATCCCCAACAGGAGGCAGCCTCACCACGTGCCACATGCTGTCAAAAGTGTTCTTCATCAATTATAAAGCTGTGCTTCTTCCATATGGAAGATTATAAAAATTCTTTTTGAAGTCATTCTATTGGTCAGTGCATTTGTTTTGGCTCCCAGGAAGGGAGTATCTTCTTGGTGAAAGGGTATCTATTTACCATAATGTCACCAAGTCAGAATTATTATTGAAAGAAACTTTGTTAGTTTGATAGATTAAAAATGATATTTCAATTTGAGTGAGGCAGAAAATATTTTAGGCTAGTTACTCATTTATGTTTCCATTTCCAATTCTGTTCTTGTCTGTTTTTCATTGGGTTGTAATCACTTCATGGTTTTCTAGATCACCATTTTATCTGTGACATTTCTGATATACATTTTATTCCTTAACATTTTGCTTATTTTTGGACATATGGACAACTCAAACTTTTATGAGATAATTTTTTTCTAATTTGATTTCTCTCATCATTTTTCCCCCAAATACTTTGTATTTTTTCGGTGTTATAAGATTAATTATTCATGTATCACACCCAGTGCTCCATGCAATATGTGCCTTCCTCAATACCAACCACCAGGCTCACCCAACCCTCCACCACCGCCCCTCCAAAATCCTCAGTTTGTTGCTCAGAGTCATAGTCTCTCATGTTTTTTTTTTTTATATTTTTTTATTGTTATGTTAGTCACCATACAGTATATCATTAGTTTTTGATATAATGTTCCATGATTCATTGTTTGCCACCCAGTACTCTATGCAATACATGCCCTCCTTATTACCCATCATCAGGCTCACCCATGCCCAACCCCTCCCCTCTAAAACCCTCAGTTTGATTCCCAGAGTTCATAGTCTCTCATGGTTCATCTCTCCCCTGATTCCCCCCTTCATTTTTCCCTTCCTTCTTCTCCTAATGTTCTCCATGTTATTCCTTATGTTCCACAAGTAAGTGAAACTATATGATAATTGTCTTTCTCTGCTTGACTTATTTCACTCAGCATAATCTCTTCCAGTTCCATGCATGTCGATGCAGATGGTGGGTATTCATCCTTTCTGATGGCTGAGAAATATTGCACTGTATATATGGACCACATCTTCTTTATCCATTCATCTGTTGAAGGGCATCTTGGCTCCTTCCACAGTTTGGCTATTATGAACATAGGGGTGCATATGGCCCTTTTTTTCACTACATCTGTTTCTTTGGGGTAAATACCGAGTAGTGCAATTGTTGGGTAATAGGGTTGATTTACTTTTAACTTTTTGAGGAACCTCCATGCTGTTTTCCAAAGTGGCTGCACCAACTTGCATTCCCACCAACAGTATAAGAGGGTTCCCCTTTCTCCACAACTTCTCCAACATTTGCTGTTTCTTGTCTGTTAATTTTTGCCATTCAAACTGGTGTAAGGTGGTATCTCAATGTGGTTTTCATTTGAATTTCCCTGATGGCTAACGTTACGCCTTAAAGAACGGGAGAAAGAACAACAAATAAAGCCTAAGCCATGCATAAGAAGAGAAATAATTAAGATTAGAGCAGAATTAGTGAATTAGAAACCAGAAATACAGTAGAGCAGATCACCAAAACTAGAGGATAGTTCTTTGAAAGAATTAATAAGATCAATAAACCACTGACCAGACTTATCCAAAAGAAAAAAGACCCACATTAATAAAATTATGAAAGAAAGGGGAGAGATCACAACTAACACTAAGAAAATAGAAACAATTATTAGAAGTTATTATCAACAACTCTATGCCAATAAATTAAGCAACCTAATGGATGCCTTCCTAGAAACTTACAAACTACCAAGACTGAAACAGGAAGACACTGACAACCTGAAGAGACCAATAACCAGTAACGTGATTAAAGCAGTGATCAAAGACCTTCCAAAAAACAAGAGTGTGGCTCCTGATGGATTCCCTGGGGAATTTTACCAAACATTCAAGGAAGAAATAATAAGTATTCTGAAGATCTTTAAAAAAATAGAAACAGAAGGGAAACTTCCAAACTCATTTTATGAAGCCAGCATTACCTTGATCCCCAAATCAGTCAAAGACCCCATCAAAAAGAGAAATTTTTTTATTTTCATCCCTGATGAATATGATTGCCAAAATTCTCAATAAGATCTTAGCTAATAGGATCCAACAGTACACTAAAAAGATTATCCATCATGACCAGGTGAGATTTATCCCTGGAACACAGGGATGTTTCAACATTCACCCAATCAATGTGATAGAACACGTAAATAAGAGGGGAGACAAGAATTACATGGTTCTCTCATTGATGCAGAAAAAGCATTTGACAAAATACAACAGCCTTTCCTGATTAAAACTCTTCAGAGTTTAGGCATAGAGGGAACAGTCCTCAATTTCATAAAAACCATCTATGAACAGCCCACAGCAAATACTATTCTCAATGGGGAAAAGCTGAGAACCTTTCCCTTAAAATCAGGAACATGACAAGGATGCCCAATCTCACCCTATTGTTCAACATAGTACTGAAAATCTTAGCAACAACAATCAGACAACAAAAAGAAATAAAAGGTATTCAAATTGACAAAGAAGAATTCAAACTTCTTCTCTTCGCAGATGACATGATACTTTATGTGGAAAACCCAAACCCAAATTTGGGGAAAACCCAAATTACTGGAACTCATACATCAATTTAGTAATGTGGCAGGATACAAAATCAATGCACAGAAACCAGTTGCTTTCCTATACACTAAAAATGTAACTGTAGAAAAAGAAACTAGGGAATTGATTCTGTTTATAATAGCGCAAAACTCTTAAGATATCTTGGAAGAAACCTAACAAAAGAGGTAAAGGATCTATACTATGGAAACTACAGGACACTTAGGAAGGAAATTGAAGAAGACACAAAAAGATGGAAAAACATTCCTTGCTCATGAATCAGAAGAATAAACGTTAAGATGTCTACACTACCCAGAACAATCTATACTTTCAATGCCATCCCAATCAAAATACCAATGGCATTTTTCAAAGTGCTGGAACAAACAATCCTAAAATTTGTATGGAACCATAAAAGACCCCTGAATCGCCAAGGAAATGTTGAAAAAAAGATAAAGCTAGGGGACATCAAGCTGCCTGATTTCAAGCTATATTACTAAGCTGTGATCATCAAGACAGCATGATACTGGCACAAAAACAAACACATAGATCAATGGAATAGACTAGAGAACCTAGATATGGACCATCAACTCTATGGTCAACTAATCTTTGACAAAGTAGGAAAAAATATCCCATGGGAAAAAGATGGTCTCTTCAATAAATGGTGCTAGGAAAATTGGACAGCTATATACAGAAGAATGAAACTCAACCATTCTCTTACACAATACACAAAGATAAACTCTAAACAGATGAAAAACCTCACTGTGAGACAGGAATCCATTAAAATTCTAGGGGAGAACATAGGCACTAACCACTTCGACATCGGCCACAGCAACTTCTTTCAAAGAAAACAAAAGCAAAAATGATTTTCTGGGACTTCATCAAGATAAAAATCTTCTGCACAGCAAAGGAAACAGTCAACAAAACAAAGAGGCAATCCACAGAATGGGAGATGATATTTGCAAATGACACTATAGATAAAGGGCCGGTATCTAAGATCTATAAAGAATCTCAAACTCAACACCCAAAAAACAAATAATAAAGTAAAAAAATGGGCAGAAGACATGAACAGACACTTCTCTAAAGAAGACATACAAATGGCTAACAGACACATGAAAAAATGTTCTCTCAACATTTTTTAAAGATTTATTTATTTTATTAGAGAGAGAGAGAGCACGAGTGGGAGGAGGGGCTGAGGGAGAAGGAAAGACAATGCTAAGCAGACTTCCCACTGAGCACAGAGCCCAACATCGGGCTAAATCCCAAGATTCTAATCATGACCCTCGCCGAAATCAAGAGTGAGACACTTAACGGACTGAGCCAACTAGGCATCCCTTTCATCATTTCATTTCAAGCTCAAAAGTTCATTTTTTCATCTTAAGATCGGATACACTTTTTTCCCAGACATTTTATTGACCTTTTTTGAATAGGGATTTCTTTTGGGGTATAGTGTGAGGTTGAGAATGTACATTTTTTTTCTCTAAATATTTAACTAATTATTCTAGACTACTTCATCGAATAATCACTTTTTGCAATGACTTTTCTGCCGTATTATATTATATACTGGATTCTCATTTACATATTCAGGGCAATACAAAAGTATAAGTATTTGAGGGAAGATAAATATGACAAGGTGAGGGGCGTCTGGGTGGCTCAGTCATTAAGCATCTGCCCTCGGCTCAGTTCACCATACCCAGGTCCTGGGATTGAGTCCTGCATTGGGCTCCCTGCTAACCCAGGGGCCTGCTTCTCCCCCTTGCTCTGCTGCTGCTCTGCCTACTTGTGCATGTGCGCTCTCTCTCTGTCAAATAAATAAACAAATAAATAAGATCTTTTAAAAAAGATGATGAGGATGTGTTTTCGAATAATAACTGGCTCTGGATTTTAATTGCCTGTTGTTCTCCCATTGGTCATTGTTGCAAACCCATTCCTGCTCTGTAAATAATGCAGAGCAAAAGCCAGGACTCACTGGGTCCCTGAGGATTCTGCCCTTGTCCTCCTTAAGGCCAGTGTTGGGCTTAGTCAGTGATCTTTGATCAGTGAGTCTGTCTTTGCCAAGCCTCAGCTCAGTGCTGGGGAAGGGATGAGGATTATCTGCTGCAGCCATGAGCTGCCCTCAGTGGTCTTGAGGGATTCCATCCTGCTGGCAAACATCCCCAAACCTGTACTAGAAAACCCTGTGGATGAAGATATTTGGCCACTTGGGAGGTTTATTTACCTGCACCTGGGGTCTCACATCCATCCATCACATCCACACCCCTCAACACCTATGCAAGAATTCCTTTCAGCCATGCATGTTACTCATTTTGAGAAGCATTCTAATAAAGTCACCTGTCTTCATTTCTCTTCTTTCCAGATAGTTTTGCCTCCAATGAATGCCCTCAGGGATGGGAGTTGCACATGGCTCCCCAGCTGGCCGACCACCTCACATGGCCGTGTGGAGGATGCAGCTCTATCTGGCCAGGTTATATCTCCTCAAAGACCATACCGGTGCTGGAATCAGGCAGTGCCACAGAAGAGAGCAGCCACCTTATGTGAGCCTGCAGCTCACAGCTATTAAAATAAGAGGTGGATTTATGAATGCTATAAATCAAAACTTTACATTCTCTGTCATTCTTTAATGGGGCAGAACTGTGTTTTCAGAATTTGTGTGACTCCAAGCAGAAGAGTTCCTACATTTTGACATCCCAATTCTCTATTAAGGCAAAAGAAGTATAGACATATTCCTCATATGCTCTTGCTTTTTTTTTCCATAGGCTTTTCATGCTTCCAGATTTATTAAATACTAAGTTTGGATTTACTTGCTTTTAAGTTTTTATTTTTTAATTAATTATAGATCCCCAGGAAGTTGTGAAAATAGTAAAGTGAGATTCCATGTACGGTTCATCCAGGTTTCCCCAGCGCTTACATTTTAGGCAACTATTGTTCAATATCAAATCTGGGAAGCCAACATTGGTACTGTGTGTGCAGTTCCTTGTCGTCTTACCATATGTGTAAGTTCCTCTAACCACCACCGCAATCAAGGTACAGAACCGTTCCATCCACACAGACTTCCCTCATATTATCCCTTTATTGTTATGCCTCATTTTCCTCCCCCATCTTTAACCCCTCTGAACACTAGTCTATTCTTCACCTCTGTGATCATGTCATTTCAAGAACGTTACACAAATGAAATCATACAGAATATGGCTTTTTGAGATTGGCTTTGTTCACTCAGCATCCTGTCTTGAGATTCATCCTAATTGTTAGATGTGTCAACATTTTACTCCTTTTAATTGCTGAGGAGTATTCCAGGCTGTGGCCATACCACAGTTTGTTTAACCATTCATCTAATGGGGGACTTCTTGGTGGTTTCCAGTTTTCAGCTGTAACAAATAAAACTGCTATGAAAATTCAAGTACAGCCTTTGGTATGGATGTAACTTTCATTTCTCTGGGATAAATGCCCAGGGGTTCTACTGCTGGGTTGTAGGGGAAGTCTATGTTCAGATTCTTTAATAAACTGCCAAATTATTTCCCAGAATGGTTGCACCATTTTGTACACTCACCTGCAATGTATGACAGATCCAGTTTCTCCATATCCTCACCAGCACCTGGTATTGTCACTTTTTTTTTTTACCATTTTTTTTGGGAGGGGGGCTCTCCTGGCATGTGTGTGGTGATATCTCATTATGGTCTAATTTGAATTTCTCTCAAAGCTAATGATATTGAACATTTTTGTCATGAGCTTATTTGCCTTCCACATAGTCTCCTTGGTGAAATGTCTCTTCATGTCTTTTGCCTATTTTCCAATTAGATTGTTTCCCTTTTTAATGCTGAGTTTTGAGAGTTCTTTATGTATTCAAAACATGAGTCCTTTGTCAGATATGTAGTTTGCAAATGTTTTTCTCACAGACTGCAGCTTGTCTTGTTATAATTTTAACGGGACCTTTCACAGAGTAAAAAGTTTGAATTTTAATGAGATTAAATTTATTGATTTGTTCTCTTATGCATTAGGTTTTTGACATCATGTCTAGAACTCTTTGCATATTCCTAGGTCATGAAGGTTTTGTACTCATTTCTTCTAAAAGTTTTATCATTTCATGTTTTACCTTTAAACTGGTGGTCCATTTTGAGTTAGTTTTTGCATACAGTGTGAGCTTTAGTTGGGGTTAATTTTCCTTTGGCCATAGATAACCCGAATTGCTTTAGCACCCTTTGTGAAAAGACCACCCTTCCCCCATTTAATTGCTTTTGTACCTGTCTCAGAAGTTTTGAGTTTTGCCTTTTATAGAGCACAGGGTCCAAATTCAGATACAGTGGAACCATCAGTTCTGTGATCTGAAATATCACATCTGGGGATAAGCCATGCTGGGACTTCGTGGTTGTGTTGGATTTACTCTTGTAGGTGCTCAGTGTGTCATGGAGAGAACCTAACATCAGGGATAAGCTGTTATCAGAGCTGAATACAGTAGACAATTTACTGGCAGGCAAAGGGGAGAGAGAGAGAGAGAGAGAGAGAGAATTACAGTTTGTAGATGGGAGAAAGCATTCTTACCAAAATGTGCTGGCTGAGAGGCAAGTGGCTTATGAGGTCATCAAACAGCCAGGTTGGGAATGCTTGGTTGGTTCAGAGAAATGCTCCTGCATCATGAGCCAGTTCTCAGGATGCAGCTTCAAACCAGTGAGCCTTTTTCTACCTTAACAATGCTTATACTCCTGATTCAGAGACAATAGAACTATGGTTTGAAAATGCTTCTCACTCTAAGATCTCCCCAGAGAAGTGACAAAAACAGACAACTCCAACCTTTTTTGCACAATGTATGAACTGATGTCAAATTCACAAGCAGGATGAAGTTTATTTGATTGAGTGATGGGACCACAGATTTTCTGGGTGATAAGTTGCAGCTGTGATAACATGAACTTCCACTTGGGAAATCACTCCTTCAAATAAGGTTGCAGTGGATTACCCCTTCTGGTTGACTTTTGCTCTTTGCATACATACTCTGCTCTGCCCTTGGGGACACAGGACCGCTTCTTAGGGAAAGGAATGACCAAGGTGAAAAGCCTGCTTACTTTCTGCGAAAGGACTTGACTGAGTGTAAAACAAAATGGCTATTGCGGAGCACAGCCAGCTCCATGGAAATCACCACTAACCCCTTATTCAGACCCAGACTGAATGTTTAAGACAGTTTTAATGTCTTTTTAATTTAATTCCATAAGAAACAAAAGCTGGGAAATAAGGGGAAGAGTATCCACTAGAAAAGGAGAATACATTTGAAGGACAGTGAAGGAGAAAAGCAAATCATTAAGACAGCTGCTTTGTCTGACCTTTGGGGCCCAGCTCAGTCATGGGCACATGGGGCCCTATGCTTGCCTATCATAGATCATTTGTGAATTCACCCAGGAACTCCAGCAGCTTTTATGTGTTCACCATATTTATTGTGTTCACTCCAAGCATCTACGAACAGACTGTAGACCATAAGGTGAAGGGATAGCGGTGTGAACAGGAAAGAGACAGCCGTTGAAGACCAAGTTAGACTTTCTTTTTGTGGTAAAATACACATAACATGAAATTTACCATCTTAACCATTTTTCAGTTACTGTTCAATAGTGTTGAATACATCCACACCGTTGTGCATCTGTCATCACCATCCATTTCCAGAGCTTTTCTCCTCTTGTGAAATTAAAACTCCATACCTATTAAGCACTAATTCCCCCATTTTCCCTTTCCCAGAACCCTGGAAACCACTATTATAGTTTCTGTCTTTATGGTTTTGACCACTCTAGGGACCTCATATAAGTGGAATCATCAGTATTTGTCTTCTGGGAATTGGATTATTTCACTTAACATAATGTCCTTGAGGTTCATCCACATTGTAGCAGATGTCCGAATCTCCTTCTCTTTAAAGGCTGAATAACATTCCATTTATGTATAGATCACATTTTGCTTAGCCATTCATCTGTTGATGGACACTTGTGTTGTTTCCACATTTTTGCTATTGTGAATAATTCTTCTAAAAACACGGGTGTATGAATATCTGAGACAGTGCTTTCAATTCTTTTAGGTATAGACCCAGAAATGGAATTGCTTGGTTACGTGGTATTTCTAGTTTTAATTTTTTGAGGAATTGCCATACTATTTTGCATAGTGGCTGCACCATTTTACATTCCCGCCAACAGTGTGTGAGGGTTTCAGTTTTCCCACATCTTTGCCAACACTCATTATTTTCTGTTTTGTAATACTTGCTGTCCTAATGGGGGAGGTGATATTTCATTGTGGTTTTGATTTGCATTTCCTCAATGATTAATAATCTTGAGCATCTCCACATTTGCTTATTGGCCATTTGTATGACTTCTTTGGACAAATGTTTATTTAGTCTTTTGCTCATTGTTGAGTTGTTTTGTTGTTGTTGAGTACTGAGCTAGAGTTTGGAAAGGGATGATAGAACTTTTCTTTTTCTTTTTATAAAATATTTAAAAATAGTGTGGGGAAGCGAGTTAGTCCCCAAATGGGGAGGCTAAAAACCTATGCCAGCCTCAAACTGAGTTGTCTTTTGAGATTAAGCCAAGAATGTGGCTTCTGTGAATTTCAGATCCATGTCCTTAAAGCAAGAAGATGGGCACTTATCTTGTGTTGTTGTCCAAGCAAAGGGATGCTTAGAGGTGTCTGGAAAACAGCCATCTGGAAACCAGCTGAAGGCTGGAGCTTGGTGGAAATCTTGGTGAAAAAAAGCTTGGTGAATAAAAAGCTTGGTGATAAAAAGGTTATGGTCCATTCAAAATGGAATAAGCCACTGCCTCCCCTTTCCATTTATTTCATATTTTTCACTTGAAAAGATGTTGCTCCAAACTCTATCTATTTCCCCACACATTTCTATAACACACCATGGTGAATTTGAAGGAGTTAGCATGTGCAGGGGGAGGTGGATAGCACTGGTAGTTTCAATTCATCAAGAGTCTGCTGGACACCCACTGGGAAGCTGGCACTGGGTCTGGTGGGCACTCGAAGGGAAAAAACAGAGAATGACAAGATGTCTGATTGATAGGGAAAACCTGAAGAGTTTCCAAGTTCACTATGGAGAGAAGATGCCCACCCAGGAGCAGTGCAACAAAAATACAGTGGGGTGTAATGATTAGGAAAATGAAGGGACAGCAGAGTTACAAGGATCCAGGAGTATTGTCACATTGGTCTGGCTCACAGAACCTTAGCAGTTTGTACTGACCTTCAGAACAAGTGCTAAATAAGGCAGTGATACTCATTCCCATTCCTATAGTTCACTCTCCTTTCTCAGTTCCTGTCCTTTTGCAGAGTACAATGGGGAGGCTGAGACAGGGTTGGGAGGGCTCTGCCACTGACTGTTATGGCGGCATCTACTCATTCAGGGGGATGTCGTGAGTCTGCTGGAGAGGTCCACTTTGGGAGAGTCAGTTTATCATCTTGGCTGGAGGGTCCTTCCTCAAGGTCTAGCATTAATGGAACAGAAGGACATAAGTTGCTTATCAAATAAGAAGGAAAATACCAAGTTTTCTTTAATCAACAGAAGTTAGAAGTAATCCTGGTGGTCCTTTTCAGTAGTTAAACAAATGCAGCGGCAAAGGAGGTTGTGATGCCCTCCAGCACTAGGGTGTACTGGGGATATGAATCCCAGCAGTTTTAATGTCAACCTCTTGTGGTCTTAATTGTGAAGCCCAGGACAGGCTGCTAAAGCTCCTTGAAGATGACCTCTAAATAATGATAAGACTGGCCAGGCCAAATACAATTGACAAGCTGGCCTTTTATAGACTGAGATATTTTCTGAATATTTGTAAGATATGGTGTCCCCAGTTAAACTTTCAACCCTCTCATTGTTCAAATAGGAGTTGTTCCCTGGAAGACCCTTAAATATGTCCAACCCAGCCGGCTGCCAAAAGGGAAGCTTGAAAGAACAGGGTGTGGGCCTGCCACCCCAGTTGGATCCCCTTTATCTTTCACAGGCATTTTTTCCAGGATGCCAGGGAAAAGAACCAGGGGCTATCCTCCATAGTCACCTTCGCCTCATGCTTCCCTCTTGCTGAGGGTCTGTGGGAGGTGAGCCCAGGACCCTCGAGGCTGTTTCAATTATGTCTCTATGTCCTTTTGATGATTGCCCAGCAGATGTCTGTTCATAGGTAAATGCAAATCAAAACCACAATGAGGTATGACCTCATACTCACTAGGATGATTATAATAAAAAAGACAGATGGCAAAAAATATTGGCAAGGCTGTGGGAAATTTGGATTCTCACAGGTCACTAGTGGGAATCTAAAATGGTGCAGCTGCTTTGGAAAACAGTCTAGGGTGTGGTGCATGAACAATGAATCCTGGAACACTGAAAAAATAAAATAAAAGTTAAAAAAAAAAAGAAAACAGTCTAGTTGTTCTTCAAAAGGTTAAACATAGAATTATCGTATGATCCAACAATTCCGGTCCCAGGTATATACCCAAGAGAAATGAGAACATGCCCTCTTCTCTGGTGCTGAAAAGGCTATTCCAGCACTATTATAGTTGTTACTCATATAGGAAGTCAACATGCATTCATTCATATAATTTATTCATTTAATAGATACTAAGTGCCTACCATGAGTCAGGCACTGGGAAATAGTAGTGAACAAAATAGAAAAAAGCCCTGCACTCACCTACCTTACGAGCCAGTGGGGAGAGGGTCACAGGCTGCCCACTCCATAAGTAGAATAAGTAATAAGTTAGGTGAAAATATCGGGGTCAAGGGAGATATTGCAATTTTAATTATGATCACCAGAGAAGGCCTCACTGGAAAAAGGTGTAATTTGAATGAAGATCTGAAGGAAATGCAGGGGAGAGTTGGACAGATATTTGCAAGATTGTCCTAAAAAAAAAAAAAGAGTGTTCTAGACAAAGGGATAGCAAGTATGATGGCCGTGAGGTGGAGGTGTGGCTGGCCCACCCATGGGGCAGCAAGACCAGAGGGACTGGTTGTGGAGTGGGTGGGTGGTAGCTTTTCCTCTGAGTGAAATGGGGAGCTGTGGAGACAGAGGAGGGACAGCTATGACCTGGGTAACTGGGGACAGAGGAAAGACAGGTATGATCTGGGTAACTGAGGACAGAGGAGGGACAGGTATGACTTGGGTTTTAAAAGGACCCTGCCGTCTATTTTGTGGGGAATAGAGTTGCTTCCTCACTAGTACTCAGGACAAGGGAGAAGTAAGAGGACCTGTTAGGAAGCCGTTAGAGTAATGAGAAAGGGGATGGTGACATCCTGGCTGAGGCAACCACAGTGCAGGTGGTGACTCGAAGGGTCTGCCAATGCCCTTGCAAGAAGAGATAGATGAAGTGATGCAAGGTTTTGTCATGGAGTTAGAGGGGATGTGAGCGAGTAAAATCCAGAGGGAAGAAGCAGTGGAGAGAGGGGGTCTGGGCTCATAGGCAGGCTGTTGGCTGCTTTTTATACACAGCAGAGGAAAGGGCTGGCGGCCTAGTCAAAGGACTGCTGCTGCCCATCTACTATGAAATTGCAAAATTAATCCGCTTGCTGGCTCCATTGTAAGTGGTGGCAAGAAAGCAACATTAGTAAATGGAGAGGATAAAGTTGCTCTATTGGTTTGGTTTCCAAATCATGGAAAGAAAAACACCATCTTAGTTCAGTGAGTAAACACATAGGTGCTTCTGAACCACAAGGCAGAAAACCATTTGTGTTTACTTTTGAAGCTGGTTTTCTGAATGGGCCAAGAATAGAACACCATCAGTTCCTTCCATTGTGTGACCGCAAATTCAGATTCCTTTTCTGTCTTATATGTTCACTTCCTTCCTCCTCCACTTTTTTCGATTGTTATAATTGCCTCTTTTGGGTGGTTCAGTTGCATTCTGTGGAAAATAAAGCAAAAAAAAAATATCTATGAGAAAATGTAAAATGGACAGTTTCTGGAAGAATCTCCTTGTCTAAGAATGTGTAATTAAGAAGACGCGTTTACTTTAGGAAAGGTACTCCTTGATTGAACTTAAAATATGTTTTGAATGTTCAAACTTTGATTTCTTGGCAGATTTTCAGGAGCACAATTATTACTTCAAATCCTAGGGACCTCTTGTAGGTGTTGAGGATACAGCAGTGAGCAACACAAATAAACCCCAATGTGATGGGGTTATGGCCTAGGGCTTACGTTGACTGGCCAGATGGTAATAGAGGGGAGGTGACAAGCAGGATCCAGGGCAGGATGATTTGCTGATGGAACGGATGGGGCTATGCTATCACTCTACTGTGAGGCCAGTTGCCCTGAGACAGGGAGCACATTGTCATGAGCAATCTCACGGCCCACCTCTAGGGTCAGGTAGTATGCTAGGTGCTCTGCAATAGGCAGGGAGACCAGACCCCAACCCTGCCTCAGAACAGTTGCAATGTGAGTGTAGGTTTCATCCTAGGAAGTCAGGAAGAGGTAAATGAGTACAAGACTTTGATTCAGTGTTCCAGAGAACACTAGACATATTGCAAGAATGTAAACTACTAAGGGCCATAGGAATTCAAATATGTGACACAGGGCTGCAGTAGCCTCGAGGCAGGGCTGAACAGGGGAGGCAGATGGGTTTCGGAAAGAGGGTGGGAGGCTGTGATTTCCAAGTCAGTCTATACAACTGAGGCTGAATTCACATCTCCTCCAATCCTGGAGATGTGGAGGGAGATGAGGCTGAACAAAGCAGACAATTGCCTTTTAAAATGCAGAAGGGAAACTTTTTTGTCATCATTTGATTGATCGTAAGATTGAGCTCAACAATTTCGTTCCAGATCATAAAACAATTGCCCTCTTGAGAAAGATTAACTGCTAGAAGGACCTACGGGCTTTTCTCTGATGATGGGATGATAAACAATGAACATGACAGATTGCCTGGAAAATGAGTCATAATAATGAGGGTCAAACCCAGGTATTAATCCGTATGCAAGGAAAATCAGGAGGAGGGGAAACCTCTGTTAATTATGGTGAGAAATCTGGCTTATAAAATGGTTGGAGGGGCTTTTCTACAGATGTTTGAATTTAATACATTAGGAGACTGTCAAACAGGTGCATTAAAACCACCAAATATGTTCTGGCCACAGTGGAAATTAATTATCTGTTCTCCTTTCAGAGGAGGTAAATGAGATGGCGTATAGTATTTTTGGTAACTGAAAATGTTTCTTTGATTTAGATTGTATTTTAGTTTTCTTTGGGAAGGCTACATAGTCCACCCTCAGGTGTTAGAAATGATTCTCCTTAAAGCCCAGGAGTGAGGAGCTTGTGTCTTAGAGCTAGGCTGCCTGTGCTCTCATTCCTGCTCGTCACTTTACTCCCATTTCATCTCTTGGTGCCTCAGTTTCTTTATCTGTAAAATGGGAGGATGGTGATGGCGGTGTCCACTTCACAGGGTTGCTGGAGCATGCTGGAGCCTTGGTGGAGCAGCTTGCCACTACTCTGTAACGTTGGCTGTGAGCCCAGTAGTCTGCTTTTCTACCCATTTCCAGCATTTTGTGGCTAACCAGTGTGTGTTTCTTGTTTATTATAGATTTCCTTATGCTTTACACAAGTTGCGGTGTTTCCAGTCTTCCTGGGAGGAGGAGCTACTTTTCATGGGCAGCAGCCCCATCAGAAAGAAAGCCTCAGACAAATCCCCACGATGTCCCTGGATTCTGGAGCTGATGAGATGGTGTCATCCACTCAAGTCTCTGGCAGCCCCTAGAGACTTCTACTGAGTATTGGCTGTAGCAGCAACTGGTAGAGCAGGAGCCACCACGTGTTGTTTTCAGATCCACTGGGTGAGTCATTTCAATCAAGCATTGGGTTGGATGGTAAAAGTTGTCATTTATATAGGTTAGAAATGATGCACACTGGCAATCTCATATAATTCAATTTAATATTTCAGTTTTCCTACCTTCTTTCGTTCAGGGATATAAGTATTTGTGTCATTTACTACTTCTTAGCTGAAGCCACCAATGTCACAGGCTCCATTAGTGAGCCTATGGAGGAAAAGACAATTCCATTCTACATGTCACCTGAAATCCTCGATTGAAGTACTTTATGAATTTCATTCAGTAATATTTACTAGGTCCTCCATATGCTGGACATGAGGCAACACTTAACCACCTGGTATTCAGTATGAGATCAGTAAAATTCATTATCATCATCATCAGTCAATGTAGACACACTCAGCCTCGCTGGGTGGCCTAGAGAAATATTCCTAAGCATTTGGGGAGGTCATAAAAGGACTCCAGGTGTAATATGAAGTATAGGAAGGGTGCCAATCTTATGCATGGACTAACTTTGGAAATATCAGGGGTATGACTTGGATATCTGTGGAAGAAGAGGCAGAGCTAAAAAGAATTCTCATGATTCAAATGTCTCTGTGGTTTGGTCTCATTTTGGGATCAAGGATTCCCAGGTTAACTGCAAATAGCATGATTGAGAAACTATATTTATTCCAGTCTTGTCTCACTCTTCTCATCCACAAGCACTGTTCTGGTGGTCCTCTTCTGTTCAAAGGACATTCTTGCCTGAGACTGTTCAGCACAGAACTGTTTTTTTTTTTTTTTCTTTCATGGCTTTTATAAATAATTATGGGGAGTTTTCAGAATTTGTATCTCACATGTTAGAAGCCTACTATTTTTTAGTAGGCTTTTTTTAGAGGGAGATGGGGTTTTTTTAGAGGGAGATGGGGCAGAAGGAGAGGGAGAAAGAAAATCTTAAGCAGACTTCACGCCCAGTGTGGTGCCTGACCCAGGGCTCAACCTCATGACCCTGAGATCATAACCTGAGCCTAAATCAAGAGTTGGACCCCTTACCAACAGAGCTACTTGGGCACCCCTAAAAGCCCAATATATCTTTAACAATCATCTTCTACTAATCATCTTTCCTTTAAAACACTCCGCCAAATGCTGGGCAGTAAATTGACCTTAGCAATATTTCAGTCAGGATAGGCTAGGCAAGGCAGTAACAAATAATCCCACGATCTCAGAGTACTGAAACAACAAAGTCCATTACTACCCCTACTACACTCCCACTGTGGTTTAGCTGGGGCTGTTCACACTGTTTTCATTGGGACATTCTGGCTGGAAGAGCTCCAGCTCTGTACTTCTATAATAGCTTAAGCAGGAAAAGGAACACTAGTTATTTTTTCCCCCAAATATGTTTATTTTAGTTCCTAAAGTTTCCGTCTGAAATTGACACAGGGCTTTGTAAGTCACATGACCACATGTAACTTCAAGAGGAGGCAGAAGAGTGCAATTCCTCATGTAAGCAGAAACTAGAGAGCTGGAATTATCTAGTGAAGAGCAATAATGACCACTGCCAGCAACCAATGGGAAGGCATGCATGATGCTTAAGCTTTCTCTCACTATGGTAAACACTCCATCCTATAACCTTGTTTGCTTAACTGGTTGTGCTATTTTGGGTTTTGTGCAAGGAAGGAAGGAGTTGCATTCTGCTTCCTTTTTTGGAGAGAGAAGTGAAAGATGACTTCTAATACTTGTATGAGATAATAATAATAATATAAATATTAATAATAATAATAATAAAGTATCCTGTGTAATTCCCTAAAACATCAATATGAAAGAGAAATATGTTTTGTACACACACACACACACACACACAGTGATAAAATATACAGAACACAAAATTTGGTCTTCTAACCATTTTTCAGTATATAATTCAGTGGCACTAAGTACATTCACACTGTTGTGCAGCCATTACCACCATCCATCTCCAGAACTTTCTTATCTTCCCAAACTGAAAGTCCATTCCCCACTAAACACTAGTTCTGCATTTCCCCCTCCGCAGCCCCTGGAAACCATCATTCTTACTTTTTTTCTCTATGAATTTGACTATTCTAGGTTTCTTGTAAAAGTTGAATTACATAGTATTTGTCCTTTTGTATCTGGCTTATTTCACTTGGCATAATGTCCTCAAAGTGTATCCCTGATACAGCATATGTCAGAATTTCATTCTTTTTTAAGGCTAAATAATATTCCATTGTATGGATAGACCACATTTTGTCTATCCATTCATCTGTCAATGGATGCTTGGGTTGCTTCCTCTGTTTGGATATTGTGAATAATGCCATTGTAAACATTAGTGTATAGGTATCTGTTCAAGTCTGCTTTCAATTCTTTTTTTTTTTAAGATTTTATTTATTTATTTGACAGAGAGAGAGATCACAAGTAGGCAGAGAGACAGGCAGAGAGAGAGGGGGAAGCAGGCTCCCTGCTGAGCAGAGAGCCCGATGTGGGGCTCGATCCCAGGACCCTGAGATAATGACCAGGGCCGAAGGCAGAGGCTTAACCCACTGAGCCACTCAGGTGCCCCTCTGCTTTCAATTCTTTTAGGGAGATAGATATATGAAAAGATGGTAATTCTATTTTTAGTTTAGTTTAGTTTTTGTTTTTTTGTTTTGTTTTTGGGTTTTTTGTTTTTATTTTGTTTTTGTTTTGTTTTTGTTTGAGAAATGCAGCGGCAATACTTAACCCAGTATTTCTTAAAGTTATTTTCTATAAGGTTATGGCTCTATCCTGGTGACTCAGTGCATAAGCCTAGTAAATTCCTGATAATTTTTATAGCAAAGAAACCTCCATTATCTTGGATTCACACAGCAGTTACTATATTTGTTTAACCATATATAGTTTTTGATTGAAATACTCTGTTTTTCATTTAAATATTTACCCTGTTTTTGTTGAAATATCCATTAAGACCCTATGAAATGTGATTAGTATGAGAAATATTAAATAGCTGTTAAACTCTTAGCATCTTGTGGGCTGCACAGGAAACAGCTATATGACCTAAGGAAAAATTTTAAATGTGGAGGACAAAGATGCCACAGTATAACTGGTCAGCTCACTAGCCAGCATTCTCATTAGCTAAAAATTACTAAAAACATCCCAATTCCACTAAAGCTGAAAAACATAGTTGAGCGAAGGTAATGAAAGCTGGAAGGGAGAGAACAAGGGGTAGAGGGCTGGGAGGGGGAAAAGGAGAAGGAGGGGAAGGAGAAGACATATCTTGTGAAGGTGTCCATGTACTCGGTTGTGCTGGCTGCATTCCCTTTCCTTGCTTGTTTAATCTGCACAACGATTGGAAAGTAGAGGTTCTGTTCTTCCAGTTGAGGAGACTGGGCTCAGGTTGACACAACTGGTAAGCAGTGCCGTTGGGCCTGGAGCTGCTCTCATGACCCTGCAGTGGAGGAAGGGCAGCAGCTCTCAGTGGGCATGGAAGGAGCACAGAGATGCCTGCATGGGAGAGCCATGCCTGGTTGCAGAGGCAGTGTGGTGGCCTGGGGGAAGGCAGTGTGGGTAGTAGCCCCTCAGCTATAGTAGACTCTAATGTCCATCTTAGGTGGAAGTTTTTCAGATCCTGGTGCATATAGAAAGTCGTATCATTTATAGAATGGCTGGGGATGGGACGGAGAAGGCTGCTTGAGGCTCCCAATACCCAGACGTCTACCCAGCTTTCCTGCGGGCTGTAGAGGTCACAATCCCAGAGGTTGCACCTTGCTGGGAAGCTCTGCTCTAAGTGTTTTCTATCACAACACAGAACATGGAGTTGCAGGGAAAGATATGTGTATTGGTAGTGGTCGGTGGGAAAAAGCAGGATGCCAGCTGCCATGGCAAGGCTAAGGACATGATGCCATCTACCATCATTCAACATGGCTTTTACCAGTGGTCTATGGAATGACTGTGGGACTGAGGTAGGGGAGGAAACAGGACGTTTGATTCCCTTGAGTGTGAAGAGCAACCTGCTCCTGGCCTCTGAGATAGAAACTGAGAGCTTTGTACTTGAGAAGGAACTTTCTGGCAACAGGTGATGATGACCTTGCATGGTAGGATGACAGAGCAGGTGGGGATGGAGGTGTTCCCAGTGATGGAACTCACTAACCCATCAGAAACTCCTAGGGTTTTTGGAACTAAAATGGAAATGGATTTTATCATAAACTATAACATCTTTATTTTCTTGTAAGAGTAATACATGTTTACTGTATAAAACCTAAAAAGTAGCCTAAAAGTAAAGCAAGGGAAAAAGAGATTGGTGGATCTCTAAAAAAAAGGATGAAAGAAAGAAAGAAAGAAAGAAAGAAAGAAAGAAAGAAAGAACAAATTTTATATATATATTTATTTGAGACAGAAAGAGAGAGAGAGCATGCATGTGTTTACACACAGGAGGTGGGGTGGGGGGAAGGGTCAGAGGCAGAGGGAGAGAGAGACTCTCAAGCAGACTCTACACTGAGCATGAAGCCCAACATGGGGCTTCATCCCATGACCATGAGATTATGTCCAAGCCAATACCAAAGTTGGACACTTAACTGACTGAGCCACACAGGCACCCCAAGAATGACCTTTCTGAAAATAAAATTTTGTTCAGAATACTCTGTTTTCTTAGATGTCAATGCGTGAGTGTAAGCTAAATGATTTATAATGAAAATTGTTAAAAGTATAAGTTTTTTTATTTCCATAGACTTAGTTTTTTGTTTCAAAGAAATTCTTGAAATTTGAAGTAGTTTTAGATCTACAGAAAAATTGCCAAGACTGAGTGGAGCCTTACCCTGGAGACAGGTCACCCAGTTTTAGCATCTCACATTAGCATGGTGCATTTGTTGAACCTAAGAAACCAACACAGGAACATTACTGTTAACTAAACTAAATAGATTTTATTGACATCTAGGTTTACTTTTAGATTCCTATAATACTTCTCTCTGCATCCATTTTGCAGAGCACTTACTAAGGGTCTCGGGTTTTCTATCTCTCACTCTTGAATACAATTATCTGATTTAAAACACCTGCCTCAAATTTCTAGAACTCATCTGCACTGTAAAATAATGTTTCCTATTTCCAATATATACTTTTATATGTGATAGCCTGAGTAGAATAACTAAGCCACAACTCAATAGATCCTCTTTGTCATGATTATCATCATCTTCAGTGAGCAATCTCACGT
The DNA here is from genome assembly GCA_028646535.1 of Procyon lotor. NCBI lineage: Eukaryota > Metazoa > Chordata > Mammalia > Carnivora > Procyonidae > Procyon > Procyon lotor. The sequence goes on from CM053603.1 coordinate 179,573,803, forward strand.
TGTGAGGTTCCTAATGAAACTGAGTTTTTTCATATCTTCCAATTATTTTGTTCTTCCTTTTTCTTTATTCTGTATTATTAAAAGAAAAAGAAAGGGGACCCTTATCAGTCAGAGTCCTAGAAGAGAGCAGATGCTCAGGTGGGGCAACTGAGAACATTTTAGTAAGCTATCGATTTACAAAGCTACTGGCAAGTTAAAGGACATGCTGAGGGACAGAGGGACACTCTGGAGCAACAGAAGTGGGGAGCTGTTATGACCTCCAGGTCTGAGGTACCAGAGAAGAGATGTTGTAAGAAATGATGGCAACATAAGTACAAATGAAGTCAATACTGACGTCTGTGTTCTGGAACAGACTTCTAAAATAGTTTGATTATTTGACAGTTATTTACAGCATTCAATCTAGATGTTATTGTCATATCAGCTGTGTGGAGCTGAACAGAAAGAAATCAGTGCTTCTGGTAAAATAAAGGGATAATGTGTCTAGTTCAACTTTAGGGTCACAATCCCCCTGCCCTTTCTGTTAAATGCTGTGCCTAATGGCAGCCGTGTCAGAGCTTTGCGAGTTTTCTAGAATTAGGACGGTCAACATCTTTGATGCAGAATGAGCTGTCTGGGCTTCTATGTTATACTGTGAACACACATTGCGACCCTCGGCATCCTCTGTTCTGGATGTCTGGGTTTGTCCCTTTCCTATGTTCACGTGGTCAGTGGTGGTTTCCTGCCTGTGAGCATGGTGAGTACACATCCTCTTTTGTTACTTCTCCATGTTTGGGTTGAAAGACTTCTTAATTACATTTCTTGTCAGACAATTTGTATGTCAGTCCAGCTTCATTAGGTCCACCATGATTTTAAAAAAATTTTTTGTTTGATCTCCAGCATGAAGACATGGATTTTTAAGTCATCATTCCAACCAGGGAAAACCAGCTCAAGAGTGTGCAGACTAATGGCAGCTAGATTGAAGAATGAGTTCATTCTCCCTTCACTCATTCGCAAATTCATGTTTTGACAAAGACCTTTTGGACCAAATAATAGATGACTGGCTGAAACTCCATTTTGATTGTCATAATAAAAAAACAATTTGTAGGATAGCTTTATTTTAGGATTTCATTAGTAGGTTATGAATTTATGATGAAAACAGAACATTTGAAATTTTTCAAAAGATTAAAAAAGAAGACATTATACTAGCCTTGTTGATGAAAGAAATATAAAAGGTTGGTCATTTAAAAATAAATTAGGGAAGTTAGATTATTTGTTTAATGACTGGTAAATGAATCAATGTCTCCATAGAGAAATTTTCTCTCAATGTGCTACAGTGCTTATCTTTGACATTGTCAATCAACCCTCTGGGAACAGAAATCAATGACCATCCAAAATATCATCACTAGCAACAAGAGTAAGTACAAGTAACAAGTGCTAGTCATCTACCAGGCTTTGTGCTAAGTGTTGCACAGATGTGCTCAATTGATTCCCACAAGAAATAGGTCTTATAATGAACCCATTCTTATATAAGGAAATAGGCAAAGAAATGAAATGTGCCCAAGATCAAAAGGGGAGCCAAAATTTGAACCCAATTTTTCTGATTTCATTACCTAGTCTTAACTACAGGACTCTGCTATCTTATAATGATTCATATTCAAACAGAATTGGAAGAGGAGATGTCTGAGAATCCTGACAGCCCCAAATGATCAGAACCTTTTAAAATGAGATGTCACATGGTTAACTTAATAAAGCTACACTCAAAGTCCCTATGTAAAATGGAAAGGGGAGAAGATTTTCAGTATCAACCTCTATAAAAAAGGGCGGCTCAGTCATTAAGCATCTGCCTTAGGCTCAGGTCATGATCCCAGGGTTCTGGGATGAAGTCCCACATCAGGCTCCCTGGTCAGTGGGAAGCCTGCTTCTCCCTCTCCCACTCCCTCTGCTTGTGTTCCCTCTCTCACTGTCTCTCTCTCTGTCAAATAAATAAATAAAGTCTAAAAACAAAAGACAAAAAAAATCTACAAAAAAGATGAGAGGTTGTAATGATTAACACTTTTCAAGTGAGTCTACTATAAATTGGCTGCTATATATGCTAGACAGCATATGGGAAAGTGTTTTGTAAACTATAAATCACTGCACAATGTTATATGTACATACATGTTGCATTGTCGATATTGATTCTGTTTAAAAAGAGGGGGAGATGAACCATGAGAGACTGTGGATTATGAGCAACAAACTGAGGGTTTTGGAGGGGAGGGGGGTGGGGGTTGGGCGAGCCTGGTGGTGGGTATTGAGGAGGGCACGTACTGCATGGAGCACTGGGTGTAGTGCAAAACAATAAATCTTGTAACACTGAAAAAATAAATAAATATAATTTTAAAAGAAAAAGAAAAAAGGAGGGCACCAGTTGCGATGAGCCCTGGGTATTGTATGTACAATAGCTACTAAGTGTTCAAGTGAAAAAAAGAATCAGTGTGGTTTTGATTTGAATCTCCCTGATGGCTAAAGATGATGAACATTTTTTCATGTGTCTGTTAGCCATTTGTATGTCTTCTTTGGAGAAGTGTCTGTTCATGTCTTCTGCCCATCTTTTGATGTAATTATCGGTTTTGTGGGTGTTGAGTTTGAGGAGTTCTTTATAGATCTTAGATATCAGACCTTGGTCTGTAGTGTCATTTGCGAATATCTTCTCCCATTCTGTGTGTTGCCTGTTTGTTTTGTTGACTGTTTCCTTTGCTGTGCAGAAGCTTTTAATCTTGATGAAGTCCCA
>CM053603.1:179577051-179591790 GCA_028646535.1 Procyon lotor
TTTTTTTTTTACCTCTAACAATGGTGTATACAATACACAATGGTGTATACTATATTTTTAATTATCTGATAAGTTCTTTTGAATCTTAAAACATGCACTTGCAATAATATTTATTTCATTACTGTAGCCAAAAAAAGTTTTGATTGATACTTCTTGATGTAAAATTAGAAAATTGGCAGCTTTGTATTTCCTTGTTCTTTTCCTCCGTGTAATTCTTAATTTTTGCTGCCAATAATCTGGAATTCAAAGGTGGGTGTGTGTGTGAGAGAGAGAGGGGATGGAGAGAAAGAGGCCACTTTCACTTTTAGGAACATTTAAAAAAATATAGGCACTATATTTTCAACTATTTTTTCAATAATTATTACAATTTTTTAAAAAAAATATCCAATTGTTCTCTGATTTATCTACTCTAATTCCCACATTCTCAAGTTTTTTGCTTTGCTTTGCTGAAATACATATTCAGCATGGGGGCTTGTTGTTTTGTTCAGTTGTTAAGGAAAGGCACAGCACGGAAATGAACTACTGTCTAAAGCCTTGACTATTTGTTTTTGCCTTTACAGATGAAGGAAAACTTTTTTAGTCCAGATTCCTGGTTACAACCTTTCCCCTTTAAATCTCTGTAAATGACACTCTTGTTTACATCTGATGTTCATTACCATGGAAAAGTCTGAGACAAAGATTATTTTTCTTTATTTTAGGTAAATTGACTTCTTCTGCCTGAATACTTGGAGGATATGCCTTTTGCCCCGAGACTTATAAATTTCACAAAATTTCATTTAGGTATTGCTGTTTTTATTCACCTGAAAATAGACAAAGTATTTTGATTAACAAACTTAAATTCTTCAAGTGAAAAGCATGTTATTTTATTTCAGGTTTGATGGTTCCTTCTGTTCTATTCACTACATTGAAACACATGCTTACACCCATACAGAGACAGAATTGATTTTATCAATCTTTTATGGTATCTGGATTTTGAGTTTTTCCTCCCTCCAAGATTATGTTCTATTTAAGCATTTACATGGTTTCAATGCTACCTTTATATCACTGATCATTTGGGGTTTCTTCTTACGTGAAGTATATATCCAATTTTGCTTTCTCATCAATGAATCTAGGGGTCTTAACACGGTTTATGAGAAAGTTCTAACTTCCCTAGTAATTTGAGATGTGTCCTTTATCATATACAAATGTTCCAAATAGTTGAATCTATTTCTGGACTTTCTACTCTATTCCACTGGTCTGTCTGCTCATGGAACATTTTCATATTGCTTTAACTGCAGACATTTGATGGAATATTATAATACTTCATTGGGAGAAGACCCTTTTACTTTCTTTTCCAAGTTTTCTTGGCTATTATTCCATATTTTTAAAGAATCTATATGAATTTTAGAATCAAATGTCTAGCCCAAGGGAAAACTAAACCACACTCATTGGTATTTTTATTTTGATTGTACTCCCTTTGTACATTAATTCAGCAGAATGGGCAGATTTATAATGTTGTACTGTTGTATCCCTGAACAAGGAGTATCTTCCTTATTATTCACATCTGTTATGTGTTTTTCTGCAGTGTCTTGTACTCTTCCTTACTTTCTTTGTAGCCCATTTCTCATAAAATTTAAGTATTTCTCTTTTCTTTCTTTTTTTTTTCCCCCTTAGAAGTGGGATCTGTTTCTTCATTGTCTTCTAATTTGTAGGGTCATCAAAGTGACTTGTGATGAGAAATATTCTTTTCTTCCTATAACATAGCCTTTTGCTACATTTCTTTCCTTCTCCCTCAGGCCTCCCTCTTGGCTTTTTTCCCTGGAAGATTCACACCTCCAGTCTGATGAATTTTAAGCTTCCTATTCTCCTCCCCCTCCCCCTCCTCCCTCCCCCTCCCCCTCCTCCTCCCTCCTCCTCTTCTTCTTCTTCTTCTTCTTCTTCTTCTTCTTCTTCTTCTTCTTCTTCTTCTTCTTCTTCTTCTTTGATTTTATTTATTAATTTGAGAGAGAGAGATAGAACAGAAGGCAGAGGGAGAGCCAGAGGTATTTTAATCCCACATTAGCCAGTGATTTGATCCCCAAGGTCTCAGACCTATTTTCAACATCTACTCAAAAGAGGCCCCTTTTCTCCTTGGGGGAGCCCCTCTCATTCCACCACTGTGATGGGAACATACAGGACATACTACCCCCAAATATGGCATATTACATGTTGTGTATTTTAAGCTGAAGGACTTTGAGAAAAAGACAGAAGCAGGAAGGTCACTCTGACCTCCACACCCCTTACTCCTTTTCTCTGAAACAGGTCATAAAGCCCTCACATCAGAGGTTCCCTCAATGTACCTGGAAAGTACCTGAGGAAAGGAACAGCATTATCTCCAAAGACAAAAGGACACCCATTTACTACATTACTTCATTCTTCTTTACCTATATTCCTCCATGACCATCCAGTCTTCCTCAGACCTAAAATAAAAATACACAGCTCTATTTCCTTTGCCTTTTATTTCTTTTGAAGGCTGCTCTGTGATTTCAAACTTATATTAAAGAAATGTGTATGCTTTTCTCCTGTTAAGCTCCCTCTGTCAATTTAATTTTCTGACGCAGCCAGGAACCCCAAGAGGGTGAGGGAACGTTTTCCTCCTCCACTAGTGTCACATCCACACTATGATCTTTCTCTGACAGTCAATCCTTGCCTCTTTCTGCTGTAGCCTGGATTTTGAGTCTGGCTCTGCTGTTCAGAATGCTTTTCCCCATTACATTTACAGTTTTTATTATTCTTTATCTCCTTGTTTTGTTGTAGGTAAGGGTTATAGATGACTCTTGAAATCCTCATTGTCCTGTGTGCTTTTTAAAGAGATTCAGATTCAGGCAGCTGGTTTTTGGAGCCTGTGTGTGTGTGTGTGTGTGTGTGTGTGTGTGTGTGTGTGTGTTTGTGTTTTGGTGGTAGGGGGGTGTTGCCCTCTGTTTTTTAATTTGAAAGGGCATACCATAAATGCTTGCTTTTGTTTATGATTGTGGCACAATTAAGTAACAACATTGGATAAGGAGAGACCAATAAACCTCAAATAATTTGCTCAACAACAAGGTTAGAAATTAGAGATCAGGGGCACCTGGGTGGTTCAGATGGTTAACAGTTGCCTTCAGCTCAGGTCATGATCTAAGGAGCCTGAGATAGAGCCCCACATTGGGCTCCCTGTTCCTCGGGATATCTGCTTTTCCCTCTCCTTCTGCTGCTGCCCCTGCTTGTGCTCTCTTACTAGTGTTCTTTCTCTCTCAAATAAATAAATAAAATCTTTTTTAAAAAGAAAATAAAGATTTATTTTCTACAACTTATTATTTTGTTTTTAATTCCTCAAGATTTTATTGAGGAGGGGAGGAATAGAGGGGGAGGAACAGAGTATCTCAAGCAGACTCCATGCTGAGTGCGGAGCCTGATGCAGGGCTGAATTTCACAACCCTGAGACCGAGGACCTGAGCCAAAATCAAGAACCAGATGCTTGAATGACTGAGCCACCCAGAAGCCCCTATTTTGTTTTTAATTTAAGTTTTTACAATAAACTCAGCCTTGTGAGAAACAAGAGTAGTTCCTGCCCCTGTTCACCTCTCTAAGAAACTTCTAGACTAATTGGCATTGAGCTTTGCATTACCCTTGAAAACTAAAAGAATGAACACACATAACCTATTTGAGAGTCTGAATATATTTGTCAGTTAAATAACTCATTTGGACAACTGCCATGGAGATTAGGACGGTACGTGAAATGATCATCAGTCTGTAACTCCAGCTGTGAAGTTCACAAAGAAACCAAGTAATGGCTGTATGTATATGTGATAAGATAAAATATGCATAACACTGTTTTTCTTAGATATTCAAAATTAAGACATTTTTCCCCAAAGTAAAGCACCAAGAACTTTCCTTTTTTTTGGTCTGTCTATAAAGGAGGTAAACTGGTATTGAAAATTCTAAGATAGAGGAATCTTATTTTAAAAACAGCTCAACAAAAATTCTGTTAGGTTTTGTTACAAGTTGCTTATGAATTTTCTAGATGCCAATTTATTAAAGCAAAAGCCTACTTTAGCTTTGTTCAATCAAAAGTGAGCTTAAGGAAATGCTATGGGGCTATGTCAAATTTCTATAAGGATGGAAGACTTTACAGATGGAATCACCAATTTTTCTCTGAAAGTAATTACTACGTGCGGCCCTCTAATCATTATTTTCTTCAAATGTGGATTTTTCTTTTTGACAAGGAAGTTTGAATTTGAATCATCACTAAGACATTGTTATCCATACCACATTTAATATATTAAACAAAATGATTCATCTTTTAGTTTTAAAGATCAATCAACTTAGATTCTGGGAGTGTGCCAGAGCAAGATCCTCCTGCAGGTTCTGAATTCTTTTAGTTAATTACATTGCATTATAAATTGGCCATTGTCTCTTTTCTTTTGTTCATGTGATTGTCTTATCACTTGGTGCTCAGCTGGTGTTTGCATTTTGTTTATACACGGAGCTCAGGTGTTGAGATTACAAACCCTTCCCTCTGTGCTCCTTGCAGATTCCAGGAACTGGAGCCCACTCTGTCACTCCTGCTGTCCCTGCTCACAGTTGTTCCCAACTGGAAGAGATTGAGAACCTCTAGTGTTGCATGGTGCAGATGGTAGCTACACTTGTGAGCATAACATATGGAGAAGTTGAATCAGTATGCTGTACAACAGAAGTGAATGTAACATTGTGTACCAACTCTACTCAAATAAAAAACTAATAAAAATAATAATAAAATTAAGAAAAAAAACCCCTCTGCTTTGTTTCCCAAGGCCATTTTCCCACTTTCTTCTCTCTACGTCCCTCCTTCTGCCACTAGCGTGCTGCCTTCTAAATGGGCTCGAACTTTGACTGAGATTAGAACAAACCACCTACCTAAAATCACTTTCAATACAATAAGGTCTCCATGCCTTTTAATTTTTCCATGTTCTTCCAATTCAAGGTCCAGTGTCTTTCTAAAAAAGAGAATATTCTAGGAACTAATTTCTGTCTCACCTATCACAACTGAACGTGATATTCTCTCTGAAATATCTAGTCTATTATGCTCTCAATTAAGATATTCACAACTGCAAATTTTCATGTATATCTTAATTTAACTTAGGATTGGAAATGCTTCCTTTAATGTAACTCTTGGCTTTCCTTTAGTTAACACTCACTTACCATTCTAAATGAGAAAGTGGTCTTTAATCTGAACAAGCTGGGGACAGATTCTTCCCTCTGGGCCCCTCAGGGACATGTGTTCATTCACTCCTTGGGGAGAAATAAAGACATTTCTATGTGCCAAGTTCTAAACTTCTTTCAGCTGCTTTATTTATAGGTCAGTTTGGTGAATTCCTTAAATCATTAAGGCTAGGCATTTTGATTCATCTATTTTGAGATTTCTGAAAATGAAAGAAAGGGTTATTAAATTTCATCCAAGATTTTGTCTCAGAAAAACTGTCCAGCAAATATGTGGGCTAATTGCTCAATTGTCAAGGATATTTATTTTGTTCAATAATTAAGATCAGCTCATGGATTTATGAGAAAATAATATTGGGTTCAGCAAGAGAAAGAATGTTCTAACAACCAATGCTCTGGAAAATAAAGTAAGTTGGTTGGGATTTAATGCATCCTGTGGAGCTGGAGGCTCAGCAGAGGTCACCTGGTCCCTGGCAATCCAAAGGATTCAAGCACAGGCTGAAGAATGTTAAACAAGATTGACTTTTGGATTGTTTCCTATTCTGACATCTAAGACTAAGACAACCAAGCATACGACAAGTTATATAACATTCCAGACAAACAAAACAAAAATACCATTTCCAGGACTATCCTCAGATGACTCATGTTGAGGAATCTAAAGTCTTGCATAAATATTTTCTTATTACACACTTGTGGCCTTAGGTTTATTTTTCTTGCTGTGCCTCATCCCTCTTTCTGTCTGTCTTGTCACAGTCTTTCTCATCATTTGAACCAATGACTAAGAAGAGCATAAACATCTTCCTCATTTCTTTTTCTGACACTGACTCAGATGGAATGGAGAGGTGATGGAGGTGACAGTAGATTTACAATATACATAGCTTTATGGTATGTTCACAAATGCCTTGATGATAAGATAGAAAGGAGAGAAGTAGAATGTTGCTTGACTTCTTTTTCCCATTATCACTAATGCTAAATTGTTAAGACATTTACACTTTTATGAAATCTACAGAATTTAAACAACAACATAAAGGAGCAGTTTTTATCCTCCTTCTAGTTCGACATGCTATAATGTTGTGATTTTAAGGGATCTTATGATTTTGTGGACAATAGATCTGTCACTACATTTGTTCTAATCTCTGTTGGTCTTGCTCCAGCACAAAATGCCTTGATCAGCACAGTCAGATGGGATACTGAGCTGAATAGATTATTGTTCTCTTTTAATTAAGTACACCTAAGTTTTTGCACTCCCAAACTATTTCAGCGACTTTCTGGCTAGCCTTCTTCCTCTATTAAACACAAGCAGATAAAGAAATGGATATGTTGGCATTTCTGTTCTCTTTGCTAAGACACAAATTTGCAATGAGTAGATGCTGGATTATTCTGTAGACTTTCTATTTTCTTTCTTAGAATCTGGTGAAGGCTCGCAGGTAAAGGGAAAGATTTAGAACTTCTAGTTTCAGCTCTGACACCTAACAAGTGTCATTCTATCCTTGCAACAAGAAGAAGCCGAACTCTTTCTTGGAAAATCAATGACATTTCTTGGGTTCACAAGAGAGTTGAAGTTGCAAGGAAAACTGTCAACCCAAAATCTGGAGAGACACAAGTTAGGTCTGTTTACTTGGAGCCAAAGCCACTGGAGCCATACACTGGTAGAAACACTCAAATGGTAACTTTGATGAATTGCTTAGGGATGAGCATGGATTCTCATGAGTGAGAAGCCATGGAGGGACACAGTCTTCAGCAGGACTTTCTTTCATGAGCTTTACCTTCAGGAAACTCACAGGTTCTTAAGATGAAGATGTGAGGGATCCACTCATGGTTCTGGGTGGAAGGGAAGAGTAATCTTTGTGAAACGTGTCCATAAAAAAAGCTTTTGCTCCATCAGAAAAGACTTGACTAAAGAGCCATAACCAATCCAGGGAAAGGACATTTCTCCCATGACAGCAGAATCTGAACTTCCTGTGTACTTGAATATGGGATAAAAACAAAGCATAATCAACATGGATCATGGTTCCAAGGAAAAATATTGGGAATGCTGCACTCAGAAAAGAGTAGGAGCAGGGGGAAAATACAAACAGAGGAAATGCTTGTAAAAGTCACAACTCCATGACACAGACTCATTAAGAGAATGGGATTAATCCATGAGACTATAGAAAGTTTGTCCTCCTCTATACATTATCACCATATCAAAGGACTCCAGCAGGATAACAGTGGAGTCCAGCTCAGAGAGCTGACCTACCCTCTCCCTGAAGAGGAATACTTAGGGAGGCTCAAGTCAAGAGCAGAGACAAAAACAGGGACAGTAGAGGAACTGGAGACCTCTGGCACCTACAACACCACAAACACAGTTTCAGCGAAACTCTCAGCCAGATGACCATACATTTTCATACTAAATGTCTATTTGTCTCAGTTCCTATTATCTAATACAACATGTTTGACTTCCAATAAAAAAATTATAAGACATTGGGGCACCTTGATGCCTCAGTGGGTTAAAGCCTCTGTCTTCGGCTCGGGTCATGATCTCAGGTACCTGGGATTGAACCCTGCATTGGGCTCTCTGCTCAGCAGGGAGCCTGCTTCCCCCTCGCTCTCTGCCTACCTCTCTGCCTGCTTGTGATCTCTCTCTCTCTGGCAAATAAATAAATAAAATCTTAAAAAAATGATTTTAAAAAAATTACAAGACATGCCAAAAGACAAGAAAAACACAGTCTGAAGAGAGAAAACAAGCATCAGTTAATAAAAATTAAAAAAAAATTTTTTTTTTTAATTTAAAAAATTAAAAAAAAAACAAGCATCAGAACTAGACTCAGAAATGATGCATATGTTGGAATTATTAGACAGGGAACTTAAAAGAACTGTTTAATATATTAAGGATCCTAATGGAAAGTAGACGATATATAAGAACAGATGGGTAAGGTACGCAGAGAGATGGAAGCTCTAAGAAAGAATTGGAAGGAAATGCTAGAAATCAAAAACACTAACAAAAATGAAGAATGCCTAAGATAGCCTCATTAGTAGACCTGGCATAGCCAAGGAGAGAGTTACCGAGCTTGATGATAGATCAGTAACATCTTTCCAAACCAAAATGCAAAGACAAAAAGAGTGGAAAAACATAACAGAGCATTCAAGAACTGTAGGACAATTTCAAAAAACATAACATACATATAATGAGAATATTGGAAGGAGAAGAAAAGATGATGGTGGGGAAAGAATATTTGAAATAATGATGGCCAAGAATTTTCCAAACATAATGTAAAGTACTAAATTACAGATTCGGGAAACTCAGAGAACACAGACCAGAATAAGTAACAATCATAGCTAGGCATATCATAGTCAGAGTGCAGCAAACCAAAGAAAATCTTGAAAGCAGGAGTCCTGGGTTTTGATAGAAATGGGTGCTGTCTGAGCTGCCCTGCTTCCTAGCCAAGAAATACTGGAATTCACCTCTTTTAATGATTGGTAGTATTCTTTTATAACAGATGAAAGGATACACATAAAAAAGCCTCATTAAAGATGTTACTTTCTTCCTTACATAAGTGAAAATCAATGAGGTCATGTACATATGAGGAAGCACACTTTAATTGCAGCATTCTGTGAATATGAAGAGTTACAATTATTAACCAAATGCATCCTCATGACTCTTCTAGAGACCTTGAAACAAGCTTTCTCAGCAAGGAGAATCTTGAGGTGTGTTTTGAATCACAAGGCATCACTTTAATGGATGGAAAATTAGATATTATTTTTGGCTTAGTTGAGAATGGAGCTGAAGTTCCCAAGGCAAAAGGTGAGAGAAGGGTGAGATGCAGGCTCATGAGATAAATGGTTAGGGTGGGAATAAACCAAATGAGGTGTTTCATCAGGAAGGAAATGCAGATACATATTTCAATGTACAGTTGACCCTTGAACTATGCAGGAGTCAGGAGTGCCAGTGCCCTGAGCAGTTGAAAATCTAGATATGACTTTGACTCGCCCAAATATTAATTCCTAATAATCTACTATTGACTAGACAGCTTACCAATAACATAAATCATCAATTAACATTTATTTTGTATGTTGTATGTATTAAACGCTGTATTCTTACAAAAATTCCCAAGGAGGTATCTGAATCTAGGAATAATAGATTTTAATTTTTTTTAAGCTTACTAGAGCAAAAATATATCACCACAAAAAAAAAAAGTGGAGAAATGGGTTCTAGTGAGTAAGAGAGGAGTTAAAATGAATACATTTGTATTAAGCATTAGAGTTTACAAAACACTGCATTCTATCATTTGAGTTTTGTAACCAAGGACATTTAGACTCCAATAAATTAAGAGATTTTCCCACTTTGCTTGACATCAATTATGGTTGAATAATTATTCTCCTTGCCTCTGTCTTTTTAACTCTGAACCAAATGGCTCATGAAAATGCTTTTCTATTAGGATAGGAGGTAGTGGTAATAAACAGAGAAAATTTCCTTGTAGACATTTTTTTTTCAATTTCAAGGTAATATCCAAAGAATGAATGAATTACTTACATAACATTTAGTTTACAAAATGCTTTTGTACAGTGATCTCATTTTACCTTTGTTCTCCTACTCATTGGGCAGCGAAAGTTGTACCCATTCTTTTGTAGATTAGGAGTCCAGGCACAGTCCTGAGAAGTACCAGGCACACACCCCACAGCTACTGAATGCCAGGGCTGGGATTCAGAGAAGCTGAGTTTTGACTTCCAGCCTGCCATAGTCAGTTCAGGCTGCTATAACAGAGTACCATACACTGGATATCTTATTTATTTTATTTTATTATTTTTTTAAGATTTTATTTATTTATTTGACAGAGAGAGATCACAAGTAGGCAGAGAGGCAGGCAGAGAGAGGGGGAAGCAGGCTCCCTGCTGAGCAGAAAGCCCGATGCGGGGTTCGATCCTAGGACTCCAAGATCATGACCTGAGCTGAAGGTAGAGGCTTTAACCCACTGAGCCACTCAGGCACCCCCCATACACTGGATATCTTATCAACAGCAGATATTACTGCTTACAGCTCTGGAGGCTGGAAGTCTAAGATCAGAGAGCGCCAGCATGGTCAAGGGCTGGTGGAAGCCCTCTTCCGGCTGTGTCCTCACACTGTGGAGAAAGGGCATGGGCTCTTTCTGAGGTGCCTTTGTAAGGGCAGATACATATGATCTCATTCACAAGGGCTCTCCTTCATCCCTTAATCACCTTCCATTTTATGGGGTTTGGATTTCAGCATATGAATTTTGGAAGGGCACAAACATCCAGTCCATTACACAACCTCATATTGGTTTTTATGTTGCTTTACTTGTATTTTTACTTTGTGATTAGAACACTCCTCAATTTACCTTCGCAACAGAAAAGTGATAGATTTACCTTCAATCATTCTAACATGTAATTTCATTTGCGGATTGGACATCACTAATCTAATCTATGTCTTCACTAACTCATTTAAGAAAGGTATCCTTTTAATTTTCCTTGCCAGGATGCTTGTAAAAATCTATTTTAAAAAATGTGTTCAATAATCTTTGATGGATAATTTGCTTTATGTTAAATTATTCCTGACTATTTTAGACATATTTACCAGAGGGTTCTTTCTTGTCACTCACCTTGGAAATCTAAATACAAGGAATCCACTTCCATCAACTCTGTTACCAGTTCTATGGCTCAAATCTCAGTTCTTGCAATCTGATTGCATTTTACTTCAAATGGGAATGCAGGCTATAAATTATGTGCCCAATTTTCTCAAATAAGCTACAATGGGGGCAGCAAATTTCTTTGCATTTATAGAACATGTTGTCTTTATCATTTTCAAAGCATATCCCACAGATCCTATTAGATCCTTTTGTTACTATTGCTCTCTGCACGCGGGATTTCCTTCCTGGTTAGATTCGTCACAGCAATGTTGAGACAGAACCGTGCCACCACGGTTGCAGCTAATTCAACATCATTAAAGCTGTCCTGGAAAGTTGGATGTTATTTCTAACTGACTGCATCATTTTTCAGTGCCACTAGATTATATTCCCCATCCCATCTCTGAGTCATTCAACCATCTTTCAGTGCCTCTCAGGGTCATGCTACCCATCCCTGAATGAGAAGAAAAGCATCGGTATGTATGGATAGCAGATCTTATTATCTAAGGCGTGTTAATTTTGTGAATTAGTTTATTCACAAAAACATTAGTGAATGGAAGCAATAACAGGCATTTTGAGTATCACAGACATTTCCAATGGTGACCGGCAGAACCAATCAACATTTACGCGACATGAAACTGTGATGCCAAATCTCCCTATTTTTAAATGATAAACAAACATTTGTCAAGCTTTTCAGAGTTCACAAGCCCTCTATTCATATTATTTCCTTGGTTGTTGCAATAAAATGCTGAAGTAGAGAGCTGGCGGGAGATCGGAGAGAGGACACTCACACAGAGTTGGGAACAACCATACTGCACACCTAGCTTAAGGGACAAGGACTTCCAGTGTTCCTGGCCCTCTCTCCTTCTGTGTTGCTCACCGGGGTTGGGGCAGCCCACTCCAGCATAGTGCCTGCAGGCAGAACTCCCCTTGACACAGTGCTCTTTGGTGGCATTCTAGTCCATTTGCATATTTTACAAACTCTTGGGATGTGTTTATTTTTAATCTTTTGGGGGTCAAAGACCCAGTTGAGGAATTGATGCAAGCTATTGATCCACTCCTAGGAGGAATCCATTCATGTCTTGCATTTTATATACGATTTCAGAAAGCTGGTTATTGGGGAACAGACTTCAGCCATTTCATTGCAATTCACCTTTTTATTTGAGGTCATTGTCCCCTGCCATTTCTACTACCTCCATGCCAGAAAACAGGAAAGGAATTTAAGTCAAGAGTTAATTATACTGCGTCCTCTGTGAAACCCTAATTCTAATATCTTGAACACCTACATTTAGGACCTATTTAAACACACATGGAAAGGCTATAAAGAGAAATAATAATATCCCAAAGAGCTGTAGAGGAAATGAAAACGTGGTTTATTGTCATGCATTGTCCAAACAGGCCTGATTGACAGGTCTGTTTACCACATAATAATCTTTCCCACCCCTCTACCTGTAAAGATGTACCCAATGTATAAGACATAATCCTAGGAGCATTTCAGGCTAAAGAGAGACATGTGGCTATCTTGTGTATGGATAAATATGCTATACATTACAGGCTCATGCATAACTAGTTTCCATGACATTTTCACCTTCCAGGAGATCAGTCTCAATAGCCTTCTCCATCTGTGCGAGGACAACAAATACTATAATTTTCCATAGTCAATGGGCAGGGTCTACAAGAGTGAAAATATCTTACCTCTCCCTCAGGTAAATCTCATTTCTTTTTCTAAACGCTGGAAGTTCTGTTTATCTTTCCCCAGGGTGAGAGCCCGAGGAAAGGTACCGATTTTGTCACCAGTTCAAGTCTAGCCTGTTTACCAGGAGTCAGGGCTCACCCAAGAAAGAAAAGATGAATGTTCATATCAGCTCATTCCACACCCTAATTCACTGAATTCTTATTCACTCTCAGACTTGCCACCAGATTTTGGATCAGCCGTTCATATAAGGTCAGATTTAAAGACAGTTTGTTTTCAAAGGAACACGTTAACTGAAACAGTGGATTAGTTGATCAGGGTTTTTGCTCTGACCCTTTTGATCCTGAGTCACTTCATCTTTTATCAAATTAACGCGCTAGTGTTGATTTGGACTTTGTTGACAAGCAAGAATGTGGGAAGAGAATTATAGCAGGCAAAAAAAAAAGGAGAAGATATAATATCGCTTAACCATCTGAAAATAGCATGCAAATTCTGATTTTATAATCTCACCTGCTGCGAGTAACTTAAAATTCTTAATGGTGATCAAAAGAGTTTTAATTTAAAGTCTTCCTCCCCCAAATCATCTAAATATGGGAGGGGTACCTCCTACCTTCTTTTGAATACATTTGGAAGCAAAAAATATGATGTAACTCAAGTAAATATGAGTTTGGAAGCTCCTACACACACTCACACACACACACACGCACACACACAGCTGTTCTGTTCAGGTTAGGCAGAATGACAAAAATAAGCAATTGATCCTTTAGGCACATTTAATTTAGGTCCCTCTGCTTTGAAAACTGCCTTAATTTTTCACGTCACATTTAGCAGACAACCATCTATCACCCAGTCTAATAACGTTGGGTACATTTTATAATTAGCCATAAAAGAGATCTTTTTGCCAAGCTTGAAAATTAAGTTTTCACTTCAACATTGTACAGACTGTAAGCAGCCAGAAAGGGCCTTTCCTTGGTAGTTCACAGTGTGCATTTTCTGTTGCCTTGACAACTGTCTGGCTGGGGCTCCCATGCTTGGAGAACGAGCCTGATGCAACCCTTCAGAAATGATCATGAACACTTAGCAGACTGATATCGACAATGGTAAGTTGGAGACATAAATACCGGAATTCTGCCTATGTTACCTTCTACTGAAATTACAAGAATGGAAGGGAGGGATGGGGAAAAGGTTGCCATTTTGATCAATTCTAATTAAAAAAAAATATATATATATATATATATAGGGTGCCTCGGTGGCTCAGTTGATTGACCGACTGCTTTCAGCTCAGGTCATGATCCTGGAGTCTCGGGATTGTCTGCTTCTCCCTCTGCCCTTCCCCCTCTCATGTCTACTCGCTTTCATTCTCTCTCTGTCTCTCAAATAAGTAAATAAAATCTTTATATATATATATATGTGTGTATATATATATATGGTAAGGTTAGCACCCATCCCTGCTATGAAGGAAGGGCTGACTGTGTGGTGTGAGACCTATGCACAATTTGTGAGACTCATTAAGACCTCTGATAGTTTTGGCAAAATAAAACCAGTACACACAACCCTGACATTTCATTATGCAAAGATTAGAAAGCCTGAGATAAAATGAAAGTCACAAACATCCCAGGTTCAGTCTATAACTCTTGTTTAGGTTTGTTCCCCCCTTTTGTCCTTCAAGACAATGAGCCTTTGTCACTTGGGGCTGGGACACACTGACCACAGTTCAGCAACCCAAGCCTCCTCTTAATAAGGAGGGTTAAGAGAAATTTCATTTCTCAATTTGAAGTGTCACACACTATGATATTGCTTTAGGGTGTTCCTGGAAGCATTTGAAATCATTGAGAGGCTCTGGAGTTTCTTGAAGTCTCACTTAGAAATTACTCATTTTAAATAGTAAGCACTAGTTTACCAACTTTCCTTGAGTTTTAATTCAAAATGCATAATGACAACCTCACATATGCATACAACTTGATAGTTAAGACCATCACTTTACCCTCATAATCCTTTGCTAAGAGGACAAAGCCCTGTGGGTATTTCCAACTTCATTTTAGGGGTAAGGAAAATGAGGCTGATGGCTAGTCAGAGCCTTGTATGAACCTGTTGGACTACCTTTGGGGCTCATAACATGGCTCCTTCTGGAGATGAGATCCTTACTCAGAGAATTAGACCCCCAGGGGCCATGTATGCCATGGGATATGATGGCTAATTTTATGGATCAACTTAGCTAGGCCAGGGGCGCCT
>CM053603.1:179591890-179634558 GCA_028646535.1 Procyon lotor
AAAAAAAAAAAAACTTAGCTAGGCCAGGGTGCTCAGATATTTGCTCAAGCACCACCTGTCTAAGTGTCACTGTGAGGGTACTTTTTAGATGAGATTAACATTTAAACTGGTGCACATTGAACAAAGCAGATTATCCTCCATAGTGCAGAGGAGTCTCATCTAATCAGTTGAAGGCCTTAAGAGAAAAAGTCAGAGGTTCTCCAAGGAAAAGAGAATTCTGCGTCCAAACTGTGTTTACACTTGAGCTCCAACATCCACTCTTCCCTGAGTCTCCAGCCTGCAGAACTTCAGTGCAGATCTTGGATGTGCCAGCCTCCAAAATCACATGAGACAAAGCCTTAATATAAATTTCTCTCTCTCCTCTCTTTCTCTATTGATAGATGATAGATGATAGATAGATAGATGATAGATAGATAGATAGATAGATAGATAGATAGATAGATAGATAGAGACACACACACACAGGACTTGTCTCCTGGCCACAGTCATTTGATCCAAAGGGAGATACCTGACTCAAGCTAGGTCATCTTCTCTTCTTTTAATCTGGAACTTGGGGAAAAGAGAAATGAAGACCAAGAAGTGTGGGGGCTGAGCCATATCAAACAGCAGTAAGTCCACAAACTTTTATTATTGAGGATCCTAGGACTATGTGGGTCTTCCTTCCCCGAATCTGACATCTTTAAAGTTTCCTTACTTTACTAGAACCTTCAGTATCTTCCTTCTTAAAATTAAAAATATGCTCACTCCCTGTCTTTATTTCTCTCCTCTCCCTTCCCACCCCCTCCTTTTTTCTGGTTGTTTCAAGTTAGCCAAAATTCTTTGCCATTCTTTGCAACCAAGAGAAACTTTCTCTTGTAGCATATTTTCAGAATACTTCAAAGTTTTGTTTGGTGTCAGATTCTCCCTTTAGTCTGTGAGCTCCTTGGAGAAAGAAATTATCTTTCTCATCTCTGAGTCTTTAGTACCTAGCAGCCCTAGACAAATAGAAGGTCTTCAAAAACTAAGGCATTACTTTCCTAATGCTGCCATAACAAAGTGCCACAAATTAAGTGCCTTAAAATAACACCTATTTATTATGTCACAGTTCTATAAATCAGAAATGCAGGCACAGTGTGGCTCAGCTACTTCTCTGCACTGAGCCTCCAAAACGCTGTATCAGCAAGGCTGTATTCTTTTCTGGAAGTTTAGGGGATGCGTCTGCTTCAAACCCATTCAGGTTGTTGGTAGAATTGCAGTCCTTGGGTTGTAGGACTGAATCTGTTTTTTTGGTGGCTGTTTGCCAGATGCCATTCCCTACTCCTAAAGGCCATCCATGCTCCTGGTCTTGTGGCTCCCCTGCTCCACTTTCAAACCAGCACTGACAGATCAAACTTTTCGCATGCTGTGAATCTCCTCAAACTTCCCTTCTGCTGCACCTCTCTGACTTCCTTTCCTGCACTGAAGGACTCATGCAATTATATTGAGAAGAAATTATCCACTGGATAATCCATTAAATAATCACCATATTTCAAAGTCAGTTGATTAGCCCGCATAAATCCATCTGCAAAGTCCCTTCACAGCACTACCAAGATTGGTGTTTAATTAAATAACCAGGGGATGGCATCTTCAGGACATTTAGAAATCTGCCTTATGCAGGAGATGGATGAGGTCAGGTAAGGCTGGCACTGTTTCAGCTATTTCCAGTCCAGGCAGAAAAGGGGTGCAGAACCTTGCCTTCTTGTCTTTGAGAGCCCTGTTTCCAGTTACTCTGCTCTGTGTGACTTCTAGAGAGAAGAAGGTTGATTCCCAGCAGTACTGTGGCCCCTATCTTTGGTTTACACCAGAGCATAAAGATTTTTTCCTGCTAACAATGAACCTATTCTACCAATATTTTTTTCCTCTAAACTTACATTAAAAAACATCATGACAAAGTGAGGTTTATTTGAAGGTTTCCATGGCTGGTTTAATAATCAAAAATCAATTGATGTATTTATACATTAACAGACTAAAAAGGGAAAAAATATGATCACATCAATATATGCAGAAAAAGCATTTAACAAAAGTCAAGATCTATTTATAATAAAAATGTTTAGCAACTTAAGAACCAATCCTTAACCTATAAGGATATTTAAAGATTAAGTATCTTTGTACTTGCTCATGAAGGCTGAATGCTTTTGCCCTCCAACTATCAATGGGCAAGGATGTCCTCTGTCACCACTTCTATCCAATACTGTATTAAATTCCTAGCCTATGCAATAAGTAGCACACAGATCGGAAAGATCTAGTAAATGAGTTCATCCAGGTCACAGCATACAAAGGCAATATATAAGGGTCAACTTAAATATGCCAGAAATGAAACATTGGAATTAAAAAAAGCTTTTTAATATTAGAAATCAAAATATATATGTACAGGATTTGTATACTAAAAACCACAAAATTCTGATAAAAATCAGACAATCTAAATAAATGGAGACATACAGAGAGTATGGTATTGGAACACAATATTCTTACGATGTCAGGTCTCCTTAATTTGATCTATAGATTCAGGGCATCTCCAGTCAAAATCCAAGAAGTCTTTATTTATAGCCATTAAAAATTAATTGTAAAAATATTTGGAAAAGAAAGGTAACTAGAGTGGTTAGAACAAGGTTGGGAAAGAAAAACAAAGTTGGAATACTCATACCACCTGATTTCAAGATTTACTATAAATCTACAATAACTAACACAGTGTAATATTAACAAAAGGCCAAACATAAAGATCAATGGAACAGAACTGAGAATATAGAAATAGACTCGCCAAAAAAACAAAAACAAAAAGACCAGTCAATTGATCATGCAAAAAGTTGCAAATGTAGAAAGAACTGCTTTCTCAGGGCACCTGGGTGGCTCAGTGGGTTAAAGCCTCTGCCTTCAGCTCAGGTCATGATCTCAGGGTCCTGGGATTGAGCCTCACATTAGGCTCTCTGCTCAGTGGGGAGCCTGCTTCCCCTCTCTCTCTCTGTCTGCCTCTCTGCCTACTTGTGGTCTTTCTCTCTCTGTCAAATAAATAAATAAAATCTTAAAAAAAAAAAAAACCTGCTTTCTCAACAAATGCTGCTGGATGTGTGGGACATCCATATGCAAAAAAGAAAAACATTAAATTAATACCTCATACTTTATAGAAAATAAATTATAACTCAAAGTGGATGATAGACTTATTTAAATTATAAAACTATAAAATTTCTGTAAGAAAACATAGGAACAAACTTTCATGACCTTTGGTTAGATAGTTTTTAATTACAATAATGAACCACAATCTATAAAAGGAAAAAAATCATAAACTAGACTTTGTCAAAATTAAAAACTTTTGTGCTAAAATGGACACACTTAAGTGATTGAAAGGACAAGCCACAAACTGGGAAAAAAATATTTGCAAATCACATTTCTGACAAAGGACTTGTATCCAGAACACATAAAGAACTCAAAAATAAGAAAATAAGCCAACCCAATTTTTTTTTTTTTGCCAACCCAATTTTTTTAATGGGCAAATGATCTAATAGACATGTTGCCAATAATGGCTTTTAAGCACATGAAAAATGATTAATATTATTGGTGACTAGGGAAATTTAAATAATACCACAATGTAATACCACTACTCAACTATTAGAATGGCTAAAATCGGAACACTTGACAAGACCATATGCCAGCAAGAAGGCAGAACAACTCAAACTTTCATACATTGCTTATTGCTGGTGAGAAAGGAGAATGGTAAGCATTTTTGCTAAACAGTTGAGCATTTTCTTAGTGTTAAATATACATTTACTATATTACTTAGCATTTCCACTCCTAGTTATTTACTCAGCAAAAGGAAAACGTATGTTCACAAAAAGACCTATGGTGAATTTTTATAAAAGCTTTATTCACCATTTCCAAAAGCTAGAAATAGTCCATATGACCTTCAAACAAAGATGGATAAACTATGGTAACACCCATACAACGAAATACTATTCAGGAATAAATAGAAACAAACTACTGATTGACACAGCAACATGGATGGATCTTAAACCCATTTGCTGTGAGAAAGAAGTCCAGCCCCCAAAGCTATATATTATATGATTCTATTTATATATCATCTTGGAAAAGACTGAGCTATTAAGATGGAAAGCAGATCAGTAGTTGCCAGGAATTGGGTGATAGTGGGGGGAATGTAATTGTTCTCTAAGGAACTGTGCAGTTAACACATGACTATTCGTTTGTCAAAAAATCCAGAAAACTATATACCACAAAGAGCAACACTTTTAGAAACCAACAAGCATGTTGGGTAGATGGGGCAGTCAGGAGAGAATACAGACTATAAGAAATAACTGTCACAAGTGAGTCACATAAGTTCACTGATCAGACTGCAGAAGAGCTGATATGTATCCTTGGGAAATCTATTTTGACTGGATACTGAAAGACTAAAGACGAAAAGAACTATGCATGACACAGGACCTTACATGGTAAATTTGTTTTCCTCTGGGGTATAGGTTAGCAATTTGAACTACTTTGTGTGTGTACCAGGTCTGAACAAGCAAGAGTGTACTGTATCTCATGAGAGTCAGGTTTCTCAGTGGGAGAAAGAGGTGAGGAAGATGGCTAGACTGTACCATGAGATTGCTGGACCAGACTCAGAAGTATTAATACAGACTCATGTTTTTATAAAATAGATGTACATGTAGAAATATGCAGAAATAAATATGGATATGTGTGCAAATATAGTCCCTGGTTCTGGCTGCAGACCTAGAAGCAATGACACTCCAGTAGCAATGAGCACATCCAGTACCCAGATTTTGGTTCCTAAATCTATTTTGCAATATAAGAAACCAGGACTTATGGAGAAGTGATTGATTCCGTGGCTGCAGCAAAGAATATGCAAGATGACTGTGAGGGCTTGCAAATGCCAGAAAACGAGGATGTGCTCAAAGAGGATGAAATTGTGTAACAATGCAGGAGTCAAACTGAAAGAGCTCCCAGTAGCCAAATCCGAAACAATTTAGCAACAAAATAAATAATTATAGTATTGGAATTTAACCCAAAGAATAAAATAAATGAGTTCATACTGTTGCAAAAACAAAAACAAAACAACAACAACAAAAAACCAAAACACAAAAACAAAAAACTTGAATAAATAAATAAATGAGGGAGAAGGGATAATTCTTACTCTTAGAGAAATTTCAACTGATTAAAGTAGAAAGAATGAGGAAAAAACAAAATCACCACTGGAACGCCATATAAAGATCCACTGATAGGGGCTAGAATTAGCAAAATTTTAAAAGGAAATAGGTTATTTTTATAGTCCCAAACGATCTGCCTCAAACTAAATATTTATTAATTCCCAAGGGAAAATAGCGAGCTTATGATGGAGAATCCTAGTAGACACCACCCTAGACTAGTGGTCAAGGTTAATTCACCAGCAGTAAGATAGATAAATATCATGTATGTATCTTCCAATATGATGCACTAAGGCCCCATCACCCCTGTGATATTCATTCCCCAAATGCACAAGGTCAGTCTAATCATGAGAAATCAAATTTAAGGGACATTTCACAAAATAACTGACCACTACTTTCAAACTGTCAAGTTTTTGAAAGACAAGGAATGACGGGGAAATTGGTACAAATTGGAAGAGACCAAGCAGACATGACAAATAAATGCAAGGTGACATTCTGGATTAGAGCTCAAATAAGAAAAGGACATCAGGAGAAAAACTGGTGAAATCTGAATACATCTCCTGTTTAATTAGCAGCATTGTGCAAATGTTAATTTCTTAGTTGTGAGCATTGTACTACTGTTTTGTTAGATGCTAATGTTAACAAGGGATGAAGGGACCTAAGAACTCTGTGCTACTTTTTGCCATTCTTCTGAATGTCTAAGAAGATCTCAAAAATTAAAAGTTTTAAAAAACGATATTGGTTAATTTTCACTATAAATGTCTTAATTTTTCAAGCTACTGATCTCCTGATATGGTGCCTTCTCTTCTCAGAAGCCACATTGATTTTCTCCTGCTAGCCTACAGATATAGATTAATGCTATGGGCAGATATATTTGTCCCTTTTTGATATTCTGTTATTCACTCAGTGCCTACGTAATTCACGTTCATCACTACATAAATAAACACTCTAAACATGCTATCCGTTCTCTGGTTCCTATTTATCATCTTCGTGTTTTGAATAACGATTCACCATCGATCCAATAGATGCTATTATGTCTCATGAATTCAGACCAATTGTTAAAGAGTGATTCTATTAAAATGGGAAGGGGTGAGTGAAGGAGGTTCAACACCTCATTTCAGAGAGACCAACACAAAGCCCATTTGATTACAGGATTGCTGAGTGTTACATGCTTATGACCTTGGCCTTGGCAAACACAGCCCACTTCCCTAAGCAGGGTGCTCCCAGGAATTGACATGGGCATAGATGAGGCAATTTAAGTTGAAACCTCGAGCTACAAGTAAAGGATAATAAAAGCCTCCAGTAGGAAAGGATTTGTTCTTCCTGGCAGAGGGGAAGGAGGTGTTAGAGAGAGAGAAAGTTTGCTGGAGGGGCCAGCATTTGAGTTTGGTTGTGACACATGAATACAATTTCTACAAAGAAAAAGGAGGGAAGAGCATTCCAGGAAAAGGGAAAACAGTGATGGCATAACACTGATAGATTTGACATTGGTTGCACCCAGGGTGAGGAATAGTGAGAACTGCAGTTTACCAGATGTTTGGGGCTCTCATGAAAACAGTTATTTCATCTCTCCAAAGACAAGATCCCAATCATTTCATATTCAATATGCTCCCAGGATTCTCAGATTTTTGCAAATCCCTATTGTTTTGTTAATAATAATAATGGCCAGCAAATTGGTTCCCTGTGCATTCAGAAACTCTGGATTCTATGCTGTAAAATGGACTCTTCCTCAGTGACAGCAGCTCAGTCTCCACTGGGGCTACTGGGGAGAGAAATCTCACCCATCTTGTCTGAAACGATGAGAATTAGTCCTGAGCACAGGAACACTTCCCTCAAACTGTCAGAATTAAATGTTCTCAGGGTGATTCCATTTAAATTCAATGCAAATCTTTTAGTGCCTAAAGATATTAAATAAGAAACAGCAGTCTCTGGCTTAAGTGTCCTGCTGTTATCATCCTCATATTCTTGATAGATAAGAGGTAAATGCCTCTGAGTTCTGAATAAATGTGGGGAGTTCGGAGGTGTTGCTTTATCAGCATTTGGCTGGCTTACTTGGTTTAAAGTGAGCCAAAATAATAACACATTCAGATGACGTGATTGTCCTTAAAATGGCATTACTATATTGAAGACAGAAACCAGGCTTTGCTTCCATCCAGTGGGATGAGAGGAAAAGGTTTGGAATGTAATGCCTGAGTAGCCAACAACCTGAAATTTCTTAGGAACAGGAATGAGAAAGTCCATACACGATGTGGAGTTATTTCCAATTTTTGAGATAAGAAAGGCAATCAATAGACCTGAGTGGCATGTATTTATTTTTATCTGTTTTTTCCACTGAAGTTAGGGTTCTCTTACATGGATAAATGAGTCATACACACCCAGGATTTGTCAACATAGAATCCCTGGTAATATTTCCTATAAGAATGGAAGTGCTTTGGGTCTTGGTACTGAACTCCCCAGGACTTCTGACTTGCCATTTTTACCCTAGTACTGCACTGGGGGCCCAGACCTTTCATTTTCCTTCCTGTTTTATTTCCTGTGACTGGATCTTGAGGATTGTTTTAGTTTCCTGTTCTCAACTTGGTTTCATCCTCACCACACTGAGCTAAACATGTATCACAGAAATTAACTGACACGTTAGTGAATTTGTAAAAGGAATATATGTCAAACCATGTTTAATTTTACATCTTTTAAAAAATGAACCATGAGAGAATCATGGAGTATTCATCTGAAAACATGGTAGAGTTGGAATATTGGGACTGAAAAGCAGAAAATTTTGGAAATAGTAGAGACAAAAATCCTGTGGGTCTTGTATTTCTCTATGGAGTATGGATGGATAATGCATTTAAGGAACATGCCACAGGCATTATCTGTCCAGTTCTTGTTCCCAGTTAAAGGGGACTTAGAAGTCATTCTAATCAGATGCCTGCATTTTGTAGAGACCAAAGGAAAAACCCAAAGAAATTAAATGTTTCCCCCTATATCCTAAGACTTGTTAATGTCTCAGCCTCAGGCTTTAGAGCTTCTGGTCCAAAGCTCTTTTATAACCAGTTCCCAAGTCAAAACATAAAATGTGAGAAACAAATGTTTGATTTAGTTAAGTAGTGACTTTGCTAGGAAAAAATATGACAACTGAGTGATGATTATCATGAAATGGGCCTGAAATACTTCTTTCTTATTGAAGCATAATAATAATGGTAATTTGAGTTATCTGAGCTCTTCTGAGAGAACATGATCATCTTTTTCTGAAAGGCGCATGAAGTGTACCACACGTTGCTTGTTTTTTACTCTCCCTCAGGACTTTTCATTTTATTTTTACTTTTTTTCCTTTCAAAAACTCAAAGCCACTTTCTTTTTCATCCTCTATCTTAGAACCAACAAAAGTCTGGATAGCACTAAGCCATACAGGATAACGGAGAAAAATGTACACAGAAATTTCACTTGTCACCACAAATATATAACTGGACGTATAGCTACAATCCTATGATTAGGAAATCTTAATAAACCATACCCTGCAGGGAAGGGCAGCATGAAGAAGTTGTTTTGAAATGATGCACTGGTTCTGTGTCATGATTTTGATCATTACATGACTCTATGCATTTGTCAAAATTCATAAAACTGTCTAGAAAGAGTAGATTTTACTGCACATAAATTAGATGGATGGATGGATGGATGGACGGATGGATGGATGGATGGATAGATGGGGAGATGGATAGATGATAGATGGATAGATAAATAGATCCCATGATTACATGTGGTCAACTGGAGTTACTTTTTAAACGTTAAATCATATTACAATAATCATCTCTCTTTCTCTTTGACTTCTGTTTCTCACATGAGCATTATTTTTGGGAATATTTTTGAATCCAGCATGGACCTTCTCTTGAACCCAGTCACCATTCTTCCAAGGTGCCCTGTATTTTTCCTGCCTCCACATCCTGACTCATGCTTTTCTCCCTGCCCCCGTCATCTTCCCCACATTATGACAGGTACCCCTGATCCTACCCCCCAACCCCCTATCCGTTACAATTTCTCCAAACTAGGAGTCTCAACCTCTCCATGAAGCTTCCTCAAGCACCTGTGGTCCATAAATTTCTTGGCCCTCCAAACTCACAGAATTTACTATCCTTATATTTTTGTCTATTGGCACTCCTGCTCTGCCTTGTGACATACTTTAATCATTATTTACTATATTCTTGCCATCTCACTGTTTGTGAATTTATCTTCACTTACTCAGTGAAATAAACTATAACCCCCCTAAGGATGGATTCAGTGCTATGCATATTGTACTTGTGAGTGGTGAATCAAAATGTTTAATTGATTTGAAGGCTTGGAGTTGGACATGTCAGGGTTTAAAGCAATCATGAGTAGGTGATCATCTTCATCTGTCAAGTGGGGATAATAACAGCGTAGGATTGTCATTTTGTTAAATGTGGAAACTTGTGTAAAATACCAACAGAGCAAAAAGCACACAGCAAGTAATAAGTTTGTGGCTATTATTTATTCAACAAAGAATAACTGAGTAATTGCTGGGCATTTGGGACATGGCAAACAAACAGGCAGACATAATCCCTAATTTTGTGAAGTGTATCTTCTGGAGGAGAGAAGCTCAAAAGTGATTTCTATTGTACTTTATTGTAGGAACAAGGTATCCCCAGGTCTTCATGTCTTCTGTTATTATCCAAATATACGGGTAAATGAGATGGTTCATCTCACATACTTGGGACATCCAGAGCTCTCCCAAATATTCCCGAGTATCTGTTGGGTGTCTTACAGTCCTCTGGTCACCTCTCTCTCAATCCCTGTTCCCATGGATTCCTGGCCC
Organism: Procyon lotor; assembly: GCA_028646535.1. Taxonomy (NCBI): domain Eukaryota; kingdom Metazoa; phylum Chordata; class Mammalia; order Carnivora; family Procyonidae; genus Procyon; species Procyon lotor. The sequence continues at coordinate 179,601,881 of CM053603.1, forward strand.
CCAGCTGTATCCTAGGCAAGGATACAAGGAAGAGGCAAGAGCCTCTTCCTCTGCTCACTTTTACGAAGTGTTGGAGGAAGAGATAGGTGGACTAAAACAATTTATAGAACAAAAAACAATTGCAAACTAAATGGCAGATATGGCAAATTAAAGATGGCCACATAGTTTTTTGACATTTTTCCCATGGAATGGTAGCATCTCTTGCCCCCCATTGAATCTAAGTGGGACTGTGATGACTGTGGCCAATACAATATGGTGGATATGGTGCTGCACCTGATCCCCATCCAAAGCCAGCAGCTTCCACTTCTTGTCTGTTGGAACTCTTGCTCTTGGAGCCTGAGATGATCTGCAAGACATCTTAATGACTTGTAAAGTCCTGGAAGGAGACCTGTAGGGGATACCATGTGAAGAAGCCACAAAACCTACAAGAGGAAGAGGAGTCTCCCTCCAGCACAGCCCAGCTCCCAGCTGAATCCCATTAGGTGACCCCAGTCAGTGCCTCACAGAGCGAAAGAATCACAAGACCTGAAGATTGGGACTATAATAAAATGGTTAATATTTTAAGCCATCAGCTTTGGGTGCTTTGTTTCCTAATATTACATAATCAGAGCAATGGAGGGCATTGACACTTACTTCTTTGTGGCCAATCCTCACCTCTGGGTCTAGACCCAGCACTAGTCTTCCTCCTCCTTCCTCAAACTCCTTGGCCTAACATGTAATACCCAAAAATTGAATCTCTATTTCAACTACCCTTATTTCAGTCTAGTTTGATACCAGGTACTCATCTGCATAAATACAAAGCTCCTTCAGGCTATTTCCTGAGTCAATCTTGTCAGCCTTGCACCCACAATTCTAAAAGGTTTTAAATGATGGCTTTTCTTTAATTGTCCCACATCAAATTCTCTAGAAGGGTCCCTCTCACCTCTAAGACATAATCCAAGGGGTGGCTTAGGAGGATATTTCTCCAAGCTAACTGAATAAATATACAATCTAAGTAAAACCAATGTACTTGCTATATAAACATGGCTTCAAGACAGCTCCCCAAGTACCTCCATCCATACAACTAGGTAGGTACCTGCCCATAAGCCCCTTCCAGAGAATAATTTGGGATTACCAATTCTCTGCCACTAAGCATAAACTGAGTAGGGCAATAAGGTATTTATATGCATTCTATATGGTATAAACGCCAGGAGCTTTGTTTACTATTCTTCAGATTACATTATTCTAGCTACTATGCTTTGATTGATTATGCATCTGTAAAGAACTAGGACCACTTGCTGATCACCACCTGAGATGTGTACACAACTTTGAAAATGGGAAAAGCCACAGCAGTTTAAGGGAGAGTGCCTTGACCCCTTCCTTCTGGTGTTCATGGGCAGGTTCTTAGCTGCCCCTTTCATCAATAAGCCAATATTCAGTCTTGCATAGCCTAGGGACACAACCCACAGAGAAGGGCTGGAGCTTTCTCCTCCCAGAGCCTGCTGGAAGTCAGTCTCTTTCAAAGAAGCTGAAGGACTACAGAAAAGGAGAAGACCAAATGTGAATGTGTGGCGTGCTTTGAGTGTGACCATAGCTGGATCAGGCCAGGTCAAGTGGAGGGCTGAAAGGGCTATAAAAATCTCTGGACAAGACACTGTCGACATGAGTCAGATGTGGCCTTGGGCCCTGGTCTGCCCTGTTCACCATACAGCTGCTCTGTATGTCATCCTTGTCATGAAGGAAAGACTTCTGTTAACTCTTTAGCAGTTGCTTTAAGAGCTCACGACCTTAAGCCAGCCCCCATCTAAGAGATGCCTCCCAGGGGCCTGTATAATCTGAAAACTGTGTATCTTTATTCCTGCCCTAGTGCTGGCTCAGTACATAGCACTGCAATTTAATTAAAAAAAAAAAAAAGGAAAAAAAAAACACATCAGGGTAGCTGACACAGGCCATTTAGTCAAATAAATGTACTTTATTTTCAGCTAACTCAGTTGCAAATAATATAAAACAAATAAGGGGTGAAACATCTATGTTACTTCAAAGTAAAAAAGAAATCCTTTCCCAACAGTCTTACTTGGCTTCAAATGGCTCCTTGAAAATACTTCCCCAAGAAGCGCTCTTAATGCAGGTAGGTGGGGAGAGCACACTGTCTTGCTATCTGCCTTCCTTTGGTCATTAAAGCAAAAGCAGAGCTACAAGTGCTTCTGCTTATAACCTTTAAATATTTGACAAGATATTTTAGCTTGTAGAAATTACCTGAGAACATGTGCACACAGGCAAAATGAAATGAAAACTTGGGGCCACATTCTCAAAAAATCCAAGTGGGCAGAATAGTTCTTCCCAGACATAAGCCATTCCAGTACAGAAGGGTGCCTTGCAGGTGTATATACATAGCATTATATGTGCTAATTAATACATGTATTAATACACAGAGCCATCATTTTAGCTCAAATGCTGTGCAAAGATGCAAACGTTCTTCCTTTTCTACAATGGTTTTAGTCATCCGTATAAGCTGGGGAGAGTTATGAAGGGACAAGCTTCAAACTTGCCAAGCAAGCATCCATGTTTTCTGTTTTAAGTTGGTGAGTTGGCTCCCACCCCTTGAGGTAAGAACTCCACTTTTCAGATTGGCACTTGCTTTAGGGGAGGCTGGTCTGATGTAGTGCCTGGGATGGAGCACAGAAGGTCCACTGGGACCTGTGCTGGGACTGACTGAACAGGCTGGCAGTCCTCATCATTTGTTCTGGGCCACTTCTGACTCTTTGCAGCCTCATTATCTGGTCCCCAGCCTTCTGCTCTCATTGCTTGTCTGAATCAAGGCACCAGGAGCAGAGCTGCAGCTTCCTGTTCAGCCACCAGACTTCCAGATGCTGAGCAGGGACACCGACTGGGGGATCATCCCAATGTCTGTCTGGTTCTCTCCCTCCATTACTCAGTCCATCATCCATCCCACCACCCTATAGGAGGGAAATGGGAGTGTACCTTCTCCTTCTCTGGCAGGATTTCCTCCAATCTTTTCCTCCTTCTCCCAGAACCAACCCCTCAGAGTAGCCTCCATTCTGATGGTTCTCTCAGAGAGAACCAGAGGGAAGGTTCTCTCTGATCCAAATCCATCAGGCAAGACTGTTGAAGGGAACCATCAAGAATAAAAACAAAGATGAAAATTCAGTGCTTTGTATCCCATAGCCACCATGCCCAAGGGTGTGTGTGTGTGTGTGTGTGTGTGTGTGTGTGTGTGTGTGTGTGTTTGTGTGTGTGTTTAGAGTTGTTAAATAGGTGCTTTTCCACTTAAAATTAGTCATCACGTATGAATACAAAGAAAAAGGAAAAAGAAAAAAGAAAAAAGCTGTAACCATGTGAGGTGACAGTTGTTGACTGGACTTATTGTTATCATCATCTTGCAATGTATGCAAATATCAAATCATTATGTTGTACATCTAAAACTAATATAATGTTATGTGTCAATTATACCTCAATAAAAAGAAGGAAGGAAGGAAGGAAGGAAGGAAGGAAGGAAGGAAGGAAGGAAGGAAGGAAGGAAGGAAGGAAGGAAGGAAAGGGAGGGAGGGAAAGAGAGAAAGACAGTGAAGTGAAAAGTTAGGGAAGGTGCTCTCCATCATGTGGTGCTGAGAAGTTACCAGGTACAGGCACTGGTAGGGATCTCTGTAGAAGAGAGTCGGAAGCAAGGCTGAGAAGAAAGGTAGAGGCAGGGATTGGGATCAGCAGGAAAGAAGAGCCTGTGGAAAATCCTCAGGGAAGTGATGGGGTGCAGGGAAGGCAGCCAGTCTGTGCTGAGAATGGAGATCAGATGGGAGGGTGGGAGAACAGCTTGCATCATGTATGTCTAGGTCACAGGTTGGGGGGAGCAAAGAGCAGTTGGAAATGAGAAATAGAGTGGTAAGGTGTGCTGGGGATACAGAAGTTGGAGATTCACAAGTTGTTGGCAGGGCTGGAGAACCGGGCAGCAAATTTGAGATTCAGTACCTGGGGCAGAATGGAATCCACACAGATGAAAGTCTTTGCAGGGCTGTGACAGGGTCCCTGGCTGAGGGAGGGTCTTCTCCACAGGCTTCCTGGGCAGTTCTCAGAGGAAATCTAAGGTTCTATAGTTGGGTAACAGGACTCTATACACAGAGGGAGGCAGGACTCTTACAGTCCTCACTGTCTCGTTGTGATGTTTAGACATAAAATCAAAGCTCAGCTTTATATGCCCCCTCGACATCTGGCGAAGCCGGGAGGGCCTCGAATACTCTGAGTCCCGGTTCCCCTGCCTACTCTGCTCTTGCACACTAGGTCTTCTAGCCAAAGCACCCTCCTTATAAAGGGGACGAGGCCCAGATCTTGCTCATCCTGGAGCAGAGGGTTTCAGTCCCTGACAGCCTGTAAAACTCTCCCAACAGCCAATCACAGCCTGCCTTGGCAACCAGTGTTCTTGAAGAAGAAAAAAAAAAAAGAAGGACAAAAATATCTTAGCCAGTTGGCTTAGCTATTTACAGTAGTGGCCCACAAACTACCTGGACCACTTTCCTTCTTGGGATAAAGAATTTGAGCAGTCACTGCTATGTGGAGTTTTATTTAGCCATAAATTGCATGCATATATCGTCGTATTACTATTTTGTATATACTACAATATATTAACATTTTAAGGAAATAAGATAAAAATTACTAACTTATTACTGTCATTAAAACTTTAATATTATCTTCCTCCCTATAGACCTTTAACATAAGGCAAGGTACTAATCATGCCAGTGAGTTCAGTTAGCCCATCCCGGGGGTGGGGAAAAGACCTCTAGGCTGTCCTGTTAGCTCAGGAAGTACTATCCCTACTTTCTACTTCATCTGGGAAGACAAGGCATTTGACTCAGAGATCCCATTGTTCCTGGGATGACACCTCAGAGAGCCTGGTCCCTTGATACAGGCCCTTGATACAGGCCCATGACCAGCCTCTCACATGCTTGGCCATAAAAAGACTAGAAGAAACACAAGGCCCAGGGGAATAAGGAGGCAAGTGTGGTGGTCACTGTTAGTGGAAATGTCAACGCCCTCTCCCAGGAGTGTCATTTTACTCAGCATTCTAGACTTTCTCCTTACAGATGTCATAAACATAGAACAATCATAAAAATGCCATTTGGATCAAAGTGACACAGTGTCATCTCTCTGCCTGCATCTAAATGTTCTGATTATCACTCCCAAGCTGATGTAGAAAGGCTGGGGGCTGAGGGGGGGTGCTGCTGCCAGGAATCTTTGCTCTCCCTTACCATCCCACTGACAAGGCTATAGACCCAACCTCACCTCCATCCATCTTCACTGCTTCCTTTCCTCTGTAGCCTCACCAAGCCAAGAAATTCTCTGCTACCTGCTATTCCCTTCCAAACTGTCCACTTGCTTATTCTCAATTTTCCTCTCTCCCTCCCCTCTCCCTTCCTCCCTCCCTCCCTCCCTCTCTCCCTCCCTCCCTCCCTCCCTCCCTTCCTTCCTTCCTTCCTTCCTTCCTTCCTTCCTTCCTTCCTTCCCTCCCTCCTTCCTTCCTTCCTTCCTTCCACCACCTTCTTACAGTACCCGTTCCCCATCCTCAAAACGAGCAATGGTGGGTCAAGTTACTCTCATGCTCCAAATCTCTTCTATTACATCTCTCTGATTCAGTTGGGAAAGATACTCTGCTTTTTAAGCATCCATTAGAATTAAACCCACTTGGTAATCCAAGGTAGTCTCTCCATCTCAAGGTCTGTACTCTTAATCACACCCACACATTCTTCTTGACAACGTAAGGCCACAGAGTCACAGATTCTTGGGATTAGACACAAGAAACTTCAGATGTCATTATTCTGCTTACTTCCCATCTGTTCTGTACCCAGTGCATATCTCTGATGGGTTCCCATTTCTCTCTCCACCCCACCACCCTCAACCATACCGCCATCCTGTCATTGGGCTGACCCAATGATCAACTCACTGTTCTTTCTGCTTCCGTCCTTACTCTTCCTCTACAAAGTAGGCAAAATGAGGACACATAATCTTCTCCTATGTCCAGCTTAACCCTTTCCTGGCTTTTGTTACTGAGACTCAAATTCAAATTCAAGAAGGCCTTTGTGATCTGGTACTTGCTCCCCTCTCTTATGCTGGAAGTTTCTCTTCCCACAGCCCTAGTGCCTTACTCACTAGACTGTTGTCCTTCCCTTGGAAGATTCCTTACCTTTCTCCAGCTCTTTAAATGCATGGCTGGATCCTTAGGCAGCGGACCAAATGCTGTCTCCTCAGCTCCACCTTCCCCAGCCATCTTATTCAAATAGACCTCTTGTCTCATCCATCCCAATTATGATCACATTGTCCTGCTTATTTCCCACACAATCATGATCACAGTTTGTCTTTATTTTACCTTTTTTTTTTTTTTTTTATATTTGACTTGTTTGTTGCCTCTCTTCCCAAGTTGAACAAAATGGAGAGCAACTGTTGTATCTGCAGTGACATTCAGTCTCTCTGGTGAGTAGCACAGGGCCTCATACACAGCAGATATGTGATAATTACCTGTTGAGTGACTGAATAAATCAATGAATTATGACCACTCCTGAAACCTGAGTGTGAGTCACAACTTCATGCTCAGTTGGAGAGGAAGATCCTCAGGAAGGTATTGATCCATGCCATCATTTTATTAGAGTAAACAGGGAAAAATAAGTCTGATAATAACCATGAATATCACCCAGATTCTGGAAATCAGAAAAGCAATAGAGAAAAAAATATTGTTTCTGTCTTAAAAATTAAGAGCACCTGAACATTTTGCTACAAGGTAAGCATAAGTGAGGTAGAGAACAAATTATGTGAGTGTGAACTGATTCAACTCCTGAAGATCCATGGTGACTATTATCACTGTGATAGATGGGTCCTGCCCACCACGGGCCTGAAATAAATAGTTATTGCCATGAGCTCTTGCTTGCCCATGCTTAGTATACAAGGGATGTGCTATGTGTGACTATGTGCAATCTATTTTATTATTGGCTTTTATAGTTTGCATTGCCCTTCTAGAGATAATCTGTTCATTGCTTCAGAACTATTCTAGTCAAACAGTTATGTTCTCTATTGCTTGGTTATTTGGCTTCCATCCCCATATACATCTTTTCTGAGATGACTTTATGGCTGGGTCACTTTTCCTCTAAAATTTATTTCTATGTTCTATACTCCTACTCTGACAAACATTTCAAAAGGTGCAGCTTGATCTCCTTGCTACAGATCTAGAGCAATGACAATCATTTGGGGCAATCTTACCCCCAGGGGACATTTGGTATTGTCAGGAAAAATTGTTGGTAGTCACAACTTGTTGGGGGAAAGATGGTGCAAATGGCATCTGCCAAAGGCCAATATCCCGCTAAACCTGCTACAATGCACAGGACATCCCTCCACAACAAAGAGGTATCTGGTCCAAAATGTCAGTGGTGCTGAGGTTGAGAAATCCTGTGCCAGAGAGGGAAAGGTCACATCTCCCTCCTCTGCTCCATCACATCCTGGCAGCATAACAGGGACTTGAGAGAGAGTAGGATGTACCACCCAAGCAAAGGCACATTTGGCCAGTCAGAGATGGGACCTAGAGTTTTATTCTTCTTTACAACAACTGACCTAAAAATTAGCATTCCCAGCTTAAACAACTCATAATAGCTTACTTTTCTTTATTCCAAAACAGCACATAGCAGCCCTTGAAATTCATTTAACCCTCTGTGGCATGTGGTGCCTCTGGAGTCACCTGAAGCCCCTCTTTCTTTTCTCTCAGGACACATGTTCCCTGGGTGTCCCCCTCCAGTACGTCCTCCCTGTCTCCTTTGTGAGTTTTTGTACTCCTGTCCTCCCACACGGTGGCATGTCTTCATTCCACCTCTCTCCTAGATAATTACACTCACTGTCTATTTTTAAATCTACCTGTATGCTGATGACCCCAGAAGTACATACCAGGGCCAGACCTCCGCTGGGGGGTCTGTCCAGTTGCTTCCAGGTATTTATGAGAATGTCCCTCAAGCATCTCAAATCCAGTTACTGTCCAGTTGCTTCCAGGTATTTATGAGAATGTCCCTCAAGCATCTCAAATTCAGTGTGTCTAACACAGAGCTGTTTTTCTGCTTCCCATCCATGGTCTTGATTTTTCATTAAATCAATTAATTTTTTCATTTCATTCTTCATTAATGAATGCATCATTGTCTACCCAAGCCCAATTGTGGTGGTTAGTCTCCCATCTTCCCTTTCCCACACAACAATTTCCAAACCTCAATTCAAATCAGGAATTGAGTCAGGATAATGTTTCTCATTGACACCTCTCCCATCCCCTTCCTCTCTTGTCCTCACTAATGTGGCCTTGATCAAGTTAGCGTCATTTTCCCAGCAGCCACTCTAGCCTTCTCCTAGTGGGTCTTAGGGATTCTGGTTTTTCCTTTTCTCATTGGAGATCCTCTCACCCACCAAAGTGACTCTCCTAAAACAAAAATTTGATCATTTCAATCTACCACTTAAATACTTGAATGGTTCCTGTGTTCTTGGCCTGCTAAGGACTGTCCCAACCTGCCTTCCCAGACTTAATTCTCATTGCATCTCTCCCCACACCTAATGTTTGAGCCCACTGAGTTTCTTGCATTTATCCGCCTGCCTTGTCTATTTCTCACCTCATGTCCTTTCAAGCCCCACACTGTGGTTTCTACCCAGGATTAGAGAAGGAGAGAGAGAGAGACCAGCTCCATCTTCCTTCCACCTGCACAAATGAACAGCCTCTCTGTGGGATTTCACTGCTCTAGTAGATAACTCTGTCTCAAAGTCTGTGGTTTATTGTTCTTATTTGTGTATCTGTATGTCTTCTTTTATTTTTTTAATTTTGTAAAAGATTTTATTTATTTATTTATTTGACAGAGAGAGAGATCACAAGTAGGCAGAGAGGCAGGCAGAGAGAGGGGAGAAAGCAGGCTCCCCACTGAGCAGAGAGTCCAACACAGAGCTCGATCCCAGGACTCTGAGATAATGACCTGAGCCGAAGGCAGAGGCTTAACCCACTGAGCCACCCAGGTGCCTTATATGTCTTCTTTCAGACTATATCCTCTTTGATGGCAGAGTCATGTTGTGCACTGCATGCTTAGCAAACATCCCAGGAGCAGGAACAGAGCTGGCACAATAATTATTTGTTGAGTTAATTGAATAAGCATCAACTTTGCTCCAAACACCACTGTAATCCTTGGTGCAACCAATCATAGGGACTAAAACATCAACCACTCTGATATGAAATCCAATTTGCCACAATCTTTCTTTGTATCATGTGAAAGTTTAATGTTCACTAGGCTTGAGGAATTTAAATATAAGTAATAAATTAATAGCCCTTGTCCATGGAAGTAAAAAGCTGTGATAGACATTTATGTAAATCAATTTTCATCTTAAATTACTTCACTTTTTCCAATTATATAGTCTCAGTGAAAGTCAATACCATACATCTTTCAAAATTTCCTAACCATAAAGTAACTTGTAATTTTCTACTTACTTATGCAAATAATTAGTTCTATGATCTATAGCAAATCTAAAATTGTCCAATGCCTATTAAAGATAATGGATTTAAAAGCTTACTTACATACCATTTCTCTATTTTCCCATCCTTTAGGTCCCTTTCTCCCAAATATAATGAGCAATTCAACACAGGGAAGGATGATTGTGATAATTTATTCAAATATTCCTTTATGAATAAAATTCTAGTTGGTAATAACTTTGGGCTACTCCATCAAAATATAACCAATGGGGAGCCTGGGTGACTCAGTGGGTTAAAGCCTCTGCTTTTGGCTCAGGTCATGATCTCAAGGTCCTGGGATCGAGCCCCACATCTAGCTCTCTGCTCAGCAGGGAGTCTGCTTCCCCCCCTCTCTGCCTACTTGTGATCTCTCTCTCTCTGTCAAATAAGTAAATAAAATCTTAAATAAAATTAAATAAAAATACACATATAACCAATGACTCAAATTGTCAAAAGTCACGAAATCATCAACTTCATCTCAGAAGCTTATTAACCAATGATAAGCATAAAAATATAACTATATTATAAAAGGAGAACTGCTTAAGTATCTAGGCCTTACTCATTACATCACATAGCAGGTAGATGTATTAAGATTCTTAGGTCATAAGCAACAGACCCTAACTCTGTCTAATGAAAACAAAGGTAGGGAAAGATTTTTTGGAAGAATATCAAGACCTCACAGTATCAGTGGAGGAGATTACAGATTTGGGCTTGGAAACAGGCAATAGGATGGACAACTCCAAGAGATAGGAATGTAGGAATAGTAGGAATATCCCACAATGGGAATGATGTGATCAGGGGACCTATAACACAACTGAATGAACTCCAACTATTTTTATTCTACTCCCTTTGTCCAAGACTCACTTCCAGGGACAACATGTCCAAATACCTCGGGTTGGATCATACCTACCCTTTATGTAGAGGAGAGCAGAGCACTGTATTAGTCTGTCTTAGTTAGCTTGGGCTGCCGTAACAGAGTATCACAGACTAGAGGCTTAAACAACAAAAATGTATTTCCTCATAGCTCTGGAGACTGGAAGTCTGAGAACAGGATGCCAGCATTGTTAGGTTCTGATGTGGAGCCTCTTCTTGGCTTGCAGAGAGCTGCCTTTTTGCTGTGTCTTCATGTGGCAAGAAGAGAGAGGGTTCTCTGGTGTCTCTTCTTATAAGGGCACTAATCCCATCATGAAGGTCCCACCCTCATGACCTCATTGACCCCTAGTCACTTCAGAAAGGCCCCACTTCCAAATACCATCTTATTAGGAGTTAGGGCTTCAAAATACGAGTTTTAGGGAGATACAAGCATTCAGTCTGTAGCACTGATTATAACCCATGAGGAAGATGTAATTGCCTACAAAGGGCATGAATCTGCCTGAATGGCCAGGCAATAACAGACTAAATTAGTGAGTGGAATAATTGAGTGTATGAGGTCACAATATAATTATGAAATACCATGAAACTTTGACATACTTAATTAAGAATAGGGATTAACTAAGTTGGAATAATTTTAAAGACAACTAAACTATATTTATACATAATTCTATGAAAAGGCATATTGTTGAAATATGCATTATCACATCCCTTTCCCTGTTTATTTTTTCCCTTTTCATTAGTAATTTCCTTAACAGAGAAGAAATGACTAAACTCTAAAAGGTTAAGAAAAATAAATGAGGGCCAAAAATGAACACTGACATCTTATCTGCTATGCTCATTTTGAGATTTGGTAGGACACAAAACATGAATTTCTTTTGGCATCAGAGTATAGGCTCCAAGGGCACAGTGAGTGAAAGGCAGGCACATTGCTGATCTCTTACTATGGGTCAGGCACTATACTAGGGCTTTACAGGTACTAATGCACAACAACCATATGAGATAAATGCTACTGCAATCCCCATTTTACAAATGTCTTATACCTTCAACATCAATTGACCCTTTCTAGTTAAACTACACCCAAAGTAATAACAAGCATGTGCATATTGAGGGCTGGGATGTGGGGGTGGTCCAGGGACCATGTCAGGTATGGCGGACAGAGTGATGAACAAAACAGACAAGACCCCTGCCCTCATGGAGCTGACGCTCTGGAGAGGGGAGCCATATGATGGATAAGAGTAAAAGGTAAATATATAGTATGTTTGGAAGTGATTATGCTAAGGAGAGAAATAAAACACAGAAGCAGATGAGGATGTGGGAAGAGGGAGGAGCAATCTTAAACAAGATGGATAACAGCAGCATTTCTGTGGAGAGCTGACCTGTCAATGTTTAAAGGGGTTAGAAACAGGACCTAAGGAGCTATTTCTCAAAGGACCATGGGTGTGAATTTCCCAGTGTTATAGGAAACACTAACCTGGTGAGAAGATTGAGGAAAATCAGCCCATGTTTTTCCCTCTAACCACCTGTTTCCACCCAGGGTTGAGACCAGTGACCAGGCATTCTTGACTGCATGACTTACACATGTTTAGAGACTGCCCCATACAGTTAGCAGCTTAACACGTCCAACTAGTCCAACTAAAGCTTTTGGTTCCATCAATGGAACATGGCTCAAGTGCTGATATTTGCCTCTGGGGATGGTGGTCATTTTGGATTTCTGTTTGAGTATCTTTCTAGAAATATCAAAATTAGATCAAGACAAGATTTTCAAGCTCTTCTGCATTGATCAAGGGCAGGGTGATCCCATGCCCTATACCTCTTCTCACAAACCTCTACTGCCTTGCCCAATCTAAAGATTTTCTGGCTCAGCATTTTTCTTTTTCCTCAGTTGGCAACTCTATTCCCTGCTGTCCACATGATGCCTCTAATTTCTTACTATCTTTTACCTTCAGGGTTCCCAAAGGCTATTTTTCATAAATAAATTAAAAACCAAAATGATGACATCTGAAAACAAAACAATGCCAACTGCACTCTTCCTGAGCTATTAATGTAGCAGAGCTTTGCCATCTAACATCTGCTTTTCTGGAAGCATCAGATTCCCCTAGGGAGTCTTAGCATTTAAACACTTAAAAGAAAATATATTTTGTAGTTCAGAAGGTGCTTCTGAGTAATTGCCAGCAACTGAACACCACCAGGAAGATCCAATGACTCTGATATTATGCTCAGTGATGGGGTGAGCATCTTTACCAGAAAGGAAAGGGGGGCTGGATTGACTGCCAGTGATAAAACCAACAGACAAGGAGAACTGACAGGAAAATAAGGGAGCAGGAAGGGGGAAAGACACAGGAGGGTAAAGTGAGCGGTGAAGTTGAGCAGGCAGTCTGGCGGCCAGGCCATGGACCATCTGGCACAGCAACATCATTGTCACCAGACACTGGACAGTGACTAAACAACGATGGGAGGAAAGGACTTCTGTGGGGTTTGGTCATAGGACCTCAAATGTCTTGGCTACTGATTGTGGTGGGTAGAATTGTGTCCCCCAGAAAGATATGTTGCAGTCCTAACCTCTGGTCCATGTCCATGAGAACTTATTTGAAAATAGGGTCTCTGCAGATATAATCAAGATGAGGTCACATGGGATTAGGATGACCCCTAAGTCTCTTGCAGGACCTGGACTGGATCCTGGTGGAAAAACCAAGCAACACTCAGAGACCAAGGAGGATTGGAGATCTACTTAAACACCAGCAGGCTCAGAGGAGACCCTTCTCAAAGATCTGAGGCCCAAGCACAAGCAGGGAGGATAATTTATACCCTCCTACGTGCGCATACTTGGTATTTTGGCGCACACAGGAAGCGGGGTAAGAAAGAAGAACTGGAAAGGCTTTGAGACAGGGACTGGAGTTCCCTTGCTGGTTTGGTCGGTCAGCTTAAAGTATAGTTTTTTCCTTATCAAGTCCAGTGATTGGCTTGCTTATAAGGAGAGAGAGATTTAGAGACACACAGATACACAAGGAAGAAGGTGATGTGTTAACAGAGTCAGGGACTCAAGTGGTAGAGTCACAAACCAAAAGATGCCAAGACTTGCCAGCAGCTACCAGAAGCTGGAAAGGCAAGGAAGGACAGCCTTAGAGCCTTCAGAAAAAGTGTGGCCCTCAAGACACCTTGATTTTGGACTTCTGGCCTCCAGAACTGTGAGAGAGTAAATTTCTGTTGTTTGAAGCCACCCCATTTGTGACAATTTGTCCCAACAGCCCTAGGTAACTAATACATTTAGATTCAATTTGAGCTAGTTGGTAGCTGAGCTTACCTTCCAAGTTCAGTGTTAATATCCTATATATTTATTTTCACCCACTTCCTACCTTCACTTCCCACCTTTACTGGATTCAACCAATGGATCATGAAGTTTTCAAAGCACATATCAGAAAGGCAATTGTGTGAAGAAATTAATCCACTGTGGAGGTAATTTTTAGGAACTTTTTTTTCAGATGCAATTTTTAATAGAAGTCAGGACTCTAAATTATCATTCAAACATAAAGAGAGCTTGTAAAAGATTGTAGGCTGGTGTCATGTTTGCCAAAATGTCTTCTCCTTTGAACAGGATTTCTCAACCTCCATATTGTTGACATTCGGGGCTGTCATGAGGGGCAGAGAGCTGCTCTGTGCATTATAGGATGTTGAGCAGCATCCTTGACCTTTGTCCGATAGATGCCAATAGCACTCTACCCTCAGTCAAGGCAATCAAGAGCATCTGTTGGAGTTGCCCAATATTCCCTAGGGAGAGGAGGCAAACTCGTTCCTGGTTGAGAACCAGAACTTTAGAGTTAATATACTTACCCCATACCTGTCTATTGCACAAATCACTTCAGTGGGAAGAGAAACAACCTCCTGCGGTTTTTACAAAGGAGTCTGGGATGATGAAGTAGATACAAACTGATGTGATCTGAATTAGAGATACCATACAGGTGTGGGTGGTCCCAATGAATCAAAAGTGACTGAGCTGATCTGAACAGGAGGATTTGGGGAGGGTAAAGACAACACTCAGTGAGAGAGAGAGAGATGGGCTCAGGCTTTGATGCTCTAAGTACGCAGGAAGGTTGGTACATGACCTTGGCCAAGTGGCCCTTAGGAGTCTCACTCCAACTTGATGAAGATTCAAATGATCTAAAAGGACAACCAAGGATCTCTGTGAAAGCAAGTTCTGAGAGCACTAAACTCAGTGCCATTCACCTTCTACATCCAAATCAGCATCTGTCAGTCCACCCAAAGTACTGCATAGAGCATGTCAAAATAACTGTTGTACATGGCAACCATGAGAAACCAGAGATTAAATTATCGTTGATATGAATTAAAAATAAAATAAATTCAAGGTAAATGAAAAGTGCAACTCAGATTAATATTCTAGGGAGTAAGAGGGTACCCTTCAGCTATCTGGTCAAATAGTGAAATTCTAGATTCGGAGATATTTATTTAAGCAAATCTTTTCTCAGGAATCATGTACCAAGATCAGTAATGTTTATAACTTCTGAAACACTAAAATATTAAGAACACTAAAGAACACTAGAAAGAACACTAAAATATTAGTGGAGCAAGCATGATAACCTAAATAGTCAGACCAAATTCTCACATAGTCAAAAGTGACCCAAATTTTTTACAGAGCAGAGATGGAAGGTTGGCTAGAGTACATACAACAGACAAGGAGATCATATAAAGTAGCTACCTACAATGATTACATTTACAGCTCTAGGCTACAGGTGAGTAGGGGGTTCCCACCCATTAGACTCCACACCCATAAGACCTTAATCAGAAGCTTAAGAAAAACAGAAGATACAGGGCACCTGGATGGCTCAGTCGGTTCAACATGACTGTTGATTTTGGCTCAGGTCACCATCTTCAGGATGTGGGATTAGCATCGGTAGGACTCCGTGCTCAGAGGGGGTCTGCTTCTGCTTAGGAGTTTCTTTCTTCCTGTCTCTCTGCCACTCCCCCTGTTTATACATGCTTGTGTTCTCTCTCTCTCTCTTTTTCTCTCTCTCTCTCTCTCAATCTCTCAAATAAATAAATAGATAAATAAATAAAATCTTAAAAAAAGAAAAAGAAAAACAGAGGATGCCACTGAGAACCTCCTGTGAAACTATGCCCTTCACTCAAACCATAAGGATTGGGTTTTCCATCTCCAGTCATGTTCATGTTCCACCTGCTTCCCTCCTGGAGCACTCACAGCTAACGTCAGCAGCATTTGTTGTGTGATTACATCTTCAGGCAAAGCTCTTTGTCTGACACATTGGACATTTTAAGTACAATTTTTTTCCCTAGGGGATATAAAATATTAAAAATTATCTCAGTAAATTATTATGCTTTATCAACTTTACCTTTCCTAACCTCAAAGGAGCCTTTAGGGCAATGTGCTCACAAACAGGCACCAAATCATGTTTCAAAGCAAAAGCCATAAACCATTCTGGCTGGGTCTCTGTGTCCCTTGATCCTGGCTCTTTCTTCAGGACTTGTGTTCCCCAACCTGTCTAGAAGCAGGTTGGTAGTTTATTAAGAATACACAGTTCCCTCTCTGAATAAGTAGGGGCCTAGAGTCAGACCCCTAGCCAGGGTCCAGGTGGCCTGGGCTCTGAGAAGGGAGGAGCAGCAGTCAAGGGGTAGCTAGAAGGTGCTGACAGCCAACCCAAGTGCCAGTCCACGGGTCTAGACAATGAGATGGGAACTAGACACGGCAAGAGCAGGTAGAGAAGGCTGGATGATTGAACAGGTTCCAGAGCCTGAAGTCGGGCATTTCCTGAGGTGCCCAAACATCACCAAGGTGGTGTTATGGGTTGAATTGGGTCCCCTAAATTCACTTGTTGAAAACCTAACCCACAGGACCTCTTACTATGGCCTTATTTGGAAATAGAGTCTTTGCAGATGTAATTAGTTAAGATGAGGTCATACTAGATTAGGGTGAGCCTTAATTCAATATAACTGATATCCTTATAAAAAGGGGAAATTGGGACACAGACACACACACCTTGTGCCTTGTGAAGATTGGAGTTATGTCTCTGTAAGCTAAGGAACTACCAGAAGCTAGAAGAGAAGGCTGGAACAGACTTCCTTATAGCCCTCAAAAAACAAACAAACGATGGCAACAAAAAAACCCCCAACCTTATCCTCAGCCTGATCTTGGACTTCTGCTTCCAGCCTATGAGACAATAAAGGTTTGTTGTTTAAGCCATCAAGTTTGACAATGGTCCTAAGTGCTGACATGGGCAGCATTTCTTATTGAGGGCAGGGCTGCTGCAAACCCCTGCTTGGTACGAACAAAGGACCATTTTATTCATTATCCTTCCTGGAACACTAGAAGACATTACTTATCTTACACCCCAAAGGAAACTTAGTACAACCAAGTGTTTTAGTATTAGCAAAGTCTTTCTTTTTGAGGCTTAGAGTTTTGATCACTTTATACCCAATAGTTAAAAGAGCATGGAAATATATCTGCATGCCAATTTAACTTACAGGTTTTTGGCAAGAATAGTATTTGATATTCAGAAACTAATTTTGTTCTGTTTTCATCTCTGCGATCTGTTTCAAAGATCACATTGTAACTATTCCTCATTCTACAAGTTTGTCCAATAGCTTTTATGCCAAAACCAATAAAATTTTGACCTCAACTGACCCAACTATCTCTACGAGATAGGAGTCTGTTTTTGCTCAGCTTTTTGTGGTTTGATAGATTAATAGAGTGTCAGAATGATATGGAAGGCAAAGTAATTGCTGGCCAGAGAGCTTGGAGAAATTTAGATGGAATTTGCAAATTAAAGCAAATCTAGCCCCCCCAAAATTCTTTCACTCTGACAAAGTACGTCAAAAAACAGAAAACAGTAAACTTCTACTTGTAGAGAACTAAATTTCTATCTCAAATACTGGTGCCAAGGCAAGGTCCAAAAGTATATACATTATCAACTCATAATATGAAGCCGTAATAATCAGACTCTGGACATTTGTTCCCATTTAGCAGTGAAATACATCGATTTAAGTGACAAAACGTCATTTGCTCAGAGATGTTAATTATATGATGATCCTAGGGGCAGGCATGTAAACAGGGATTTATTAGTGAAATCACAGCCTAACAAAGTCACCTGTAGGAGCCCAAGCCTCAGAGGGAGACAGACGTGGATCCACATTCTTCACTCGTCTTCATGCTGTTAGATCTGCCATGCTTACTAATTTTCCTTCAGAGTTCAAATTATCTTTGTTGGCATCAAACAAGCTTCATTTGTCCTGGATTTATTTATAACCTTTCTGATGACAATTCACAGAACGAGTCATCCCCGCAGTGACAGCATAATTATCTCTATGCGTCGACCCGGGGCTATGGTATTTGTCCTAACATTTATATGCTGGAAGAGAAGTGAGGAATTGAAAAGACTGAAGATGTGTTAAAATCTCCAAACACTGAAATGGGTTTTTTAAAAATGTGGAGGAAGAAAGATAGACACAAACTGATGCAATGTGTGCCTGTTAATGTGGGTCAGAGGATGTGGAGAGCCCGCCTTATATCACCTCAACAGTGCAAACCGATGCAAGACAGCCATAAAGCCAGCAGCACAAGTGCTCCCAACAATTCACAAGGTGGAAACCCAGGCGTGTTGGTTTCCCCTCAGAAACCAATACCTTTCCAATACCTCTATTTCCATCTACAAACGCATCATGCCCCAAGTGACCCAGGCTTGGAACCTCATTTACTAATTTGACAAAGCTCTAAGCACTAAGTTCCTAGATGGGGTGGGGGGTGGGAGGGTCTGAAACCAGTCCCTCAGGATGTGCTCTGAGCAGTGGCAGTGGAACACTAGAGGGTCTGCAGATGGGCGATGTCCCACCCAGCCCGAGAGGTGGGCAAGGGCTTTTTCAATATGTCCAATCACCTACCAAAGAGAAATTGCATTTCAGTTCCTCAGAATGATTAGGGAGAACTGTGTGTACCTCATTCCTCATGAGAAGGAAGTTCCATTTGGCCTTTAGTCACTTTCATTAGAACAAATCTAATAAAAAGCAACAAGCAAATGGGATTCTTTTTTTCCTCCACTGGAACATAAGCGCCACAAGAACAGAATTATTTTCTATTTTGCCCACACTTGACAGTTACAGGCACTCAATTAGTATTTGGTAGGTGAATGAATGAATGACTGTGTAATAAATGAATGAAATTTCATCCCTTTCCTTCCATGGCCAGTGTGAGCCAGTAGTCCTGGGTGAGTGAATCTGGGAGACAGGAAGAAGCTGAGGCGGGCTGAATCAAAGACAGTCCAGAAGAGAAGGGCTGAAGCCAAGGACACTAGTCAGCCTGAGCAATCACCTTACTAAGCCGGGTCCTCCCACGCAGCTCTCATCACTGATAAACTGACCATTCATCCCTACGGGTCTGGCTCTGTGTATTCTGTTGGGTCAGAAATCATGTGGGCAGGGCGCCTGGGTGGCTCAGTCATTAAGCGTCTGCCTTAGGCTCAGGTCATGATCCCGGAGTCCTGGGATCAGGCCCCGCATCGGGCTCTCTGCTCAGCAGGGAGCCTGCTTCTCCCGCTACCATTCCCTCTGCTTGTGTTCCCTCTCTCGCTGTGTTTCTCTCTGTCAAATAAATAAAATCTTTAAAAAAAAAAAAAAAGAAATCATGTGGGCAAAAGAAGGGGCATTACTTCTTGAATCCTAACATCCCCACATTTGGTATATGGAATGTATAGAGAACACTGGGTGTAGATGTCTGGATATAAGCTGGGACCTTCAGTAATGAAGGAGAGTTGATGAGATTAAATGTTGTGATGTAGTGGAGATGTGTAGCTGCTACAAACTACTGCAAATGGCCATGGCTGTCCCTTCCACCATCCTACAGGGCCTGGGCTCCTGGCCAGCAGCTGGTGTTCACGGGGACAGAGCTGCTCATAACAAGGGGGAAGCTTAACATCCCTGCCCCTTCAAGCTGGCAAAACGAGCCTCACCCTGCAGATGGCCGACATTTACCCTTGAAATGCACAGGTGCGGTATTCCTGGGCATCCGTTGCTTTCTTGGTAATGGTGGTGGAAAAATAATCACTGCTTTCTGGGTGATCTCAGCCAGGTCTGTAGGCAGGGATTCTAAATTATAATCAGCAAGCTCGCTGTATTTCTAGGGGCATCAGGATACAGTTTGAGGATCCAGTTTTAAATTGATAGTATCAGATGAAGGGAGCAGCAATGTCGCTATTCCAAACCCCATCTGGCATGGATAGGAAAATGAAGGGCTAACCTTTCCTTACCATGTGTCTTGTCCAGAGGCTTCTGAACATTACACCACTGTTGCTCTCCCACCACTACTATCCCCATCACCTCAATCACTACCACCACCACTCACCTTCATCACCTCCACCATCATGACTATGACCATCACCACCTCTATCACCTCCACTACCATCAACACCTCTACCATGACTACCACCATCACCACCTCCATCACCTCTGCTGTCACCACAACCACCATCACCTCCATCACCTCCACCATCATCAACACTTCATCTTCATCACCTCCACCATCATGACTACCACCATCACCACCTCCATCACCTCTGCTGTCACCACAACCACCATCACCTCCACCATCATCAACACTTCATCTTCATCACCTCCACCATCATGACTACCACCATCACCACCTCCATCACCTCTGCTGTCACCACAACCACCATCACCTCCATCACCTCCACCATCATCAACACTTCATCTTCATCACCTCCACCATCATGACTACCACCATCACCACCTCCATCACCTCCACTGTCACCACAACCACCATCACCACCTTCACCATAACCATTATGACTACCACCATCTCTTTCTCCATCGCTGCCACCACTATCTCTATCACCACCATTGTCACTATCACCGTCACCTCCACCATCACCATGACCTCCATCACCACCACCATAATCACCACCGTTGCCTCCAGCCACACCACCACTACCTCCTCTAACACCACAATTACCATCACTTCCGTTACTCATGTAGTTGTGGAAGCTGGCAAAGCCAAAATCTACAGTGTAGACCAGCAGGCTAGAGCCTCAGAGAAGACTTGCAGTTCAAATCCAAAAGCAATCTCTGGCAGAATTCATTCTTGCTCAGAAGTCAGTATCTTTCAATCCAGGTCTTCAACTAACTGGATGAGACCCACCCACATTACAGAGTGTAATCTGTTTACACAGAGTCTATTACTGATTTAAATGTTAATCTCATCTTAAAAAATGCCATCACAGCAACATCCAGACTGGTGTTTGACCAAATATCTGGGTACTGTGGCCCAACCAAGTTGACACATGAAACTAACCATCACACCATCCCAGAGACTGTGACATAATTGGTTGGGGTGCAATGTGAGCCTCAGGATTTCTAAAGCCCCCCCAAGTTTCCTAAGTTGCATTCAAAGATGAGAACTATGCTCTAGGAACACAGACTTTTGAAATGTTAACACAGACTTTTGAAACCTTCAGTTAAGGGTTCTTTGATTCACTGAAAACCAATGTAAAGACCAGAGGAACATCATTCCCAGAAGCCAGATTTCCCAGACCTTCGCAATTCCACAAGAGGCAACAGAAGCAAGTCACTATGTCACAGGACTTAAAAATGTGTGGTCATAAGATTTGGGAGCAATCACACCACTGGACAGAGCCAACCCTCAAAGCAGCCTAAGGGACACCAAACACAAGACTCATAGGGGAAATGCTAAGATGAGAAAGAAAAGCTGCCACCAACCCAAATTTATGCTATGCAAGAAAATACCATCATCCCAAATGTGTCTCCAAAATGCCTCCTCCAAAAAGAGACAACATATATAGGTTAAGCAATGACACAACTGAGCTCTTGAAAGACAGTTTTTTGCCATGGAATTAACTTCCTAGATTATGGTGCCCTGGTGCCAACAGCATCCTGCAAAGATGAATCCATCGATGCTGTTTTTTCTCTGTCCACTAACCTGCTCTCAGATCCCATGGAGCTTCCACTTCATATTTGGTATCAGTGACACAGGTCAAGATTTAACCAAGTATGATGTCTTGAGAACCACATTTCACTGGGGGTATCTCCCTAGGACTTGAGGTTGGTTAGTGACATCAAGTCAGTGTTGTGATAATTCTGTGGGTCCCACGACCACCTTATACTCTTTAAAGTGGAAAATGAGAAATGGAACTAACTCACCTCAGAGCCCAAAGGCATTAAGCCCATCGTGATAGATGGTGACCTGGTTCACACATGATTGTTGAAAAATTCCAGACTCTAATGAACACAAAAAGAAATGCAAAAGGGCCTTAATTTCATTGAACACTAATTTAAAATTAGGAATTATGTATAGTCTTTGGACTTGACTTCCAAAGGGCAAGAATATTTAAATTTGGACTTTTTTACTTCAAAAACAAAATTAGTTGAACTTTAACTTATAAGAATATGTAATATTTGTGGCTTTTAATTTCTTCCTAAAAATTTGTGCTGGTCCTTAGAGCTGTTGATACTATTCTGGCTCTTGCCCTCCAGGCAGGTGGGAGCACTCAACTTCTGTGCCAATCTTGAACTTAAGCATGCCATGTCACTTGTTTTGGCTTATGACATGGGAGCAGAAAAGATATTGTCACTTGCGAGTGAAAGCTTTCGGTATCAGTGTGTGCTTAGCTAAAGCTGGTGCTCCCTCTGCCAGCAATATTCTCGATGGTGGCTCTCCCAGCAAGGTATCAGAGTGAAGACCACAGCGAAGCAGAACAGAGCCCCCAGCTGGCTGGGGAAGTCCTCAGGAATAAACCATCCTAGTATTAATCCACTGAGATCTGTGGATTGCTTGCAACTGCAGCATAACCTGGTCTATCCTACTAAGACAGAATTTAATAAAAGAAGGGCTTTATATTTAACTTAAGCCATCTCCATATTGTTAACATTTTATTCCCAGATGATCTTAATGTTGACATTTAATCACATTGCTGAAGCTCCATTGGGCAATATGACTGGGGAAAAAAAATGCAAAGAAATAAAGAAAAGAATAAATTTCTAGCCTTAACTCCAGGGTGGCTCAAAATTAATCTGAATATTTCACTACTTCAACCCAATTGACAGCTTCTGGGAGTAAAAAATATACAGCTTAGTGGTAGTTCCAGGAATGTACCCCGAGGGGATGTGGGCTGCTGGAGGTAGGAGTAGGGCTGGCCAAATGGACCACTCACCAGAGCGAGGCAAGACATCCCTGGATCCAAAGGTTAAGAGAACAAAGGCACAGGGGAACTCTTTGTTCACCATTCTTCACATGTACAGGTGGAGGGAATGCTACTTGAATGACTCTTGGACTCTTGCTCTGGCCTCACTGATTGCTCACCATGGAGGATCAGGCAATTGCCATTGGCTTATATTCCATGACTGTGTAAAGCTGATCTCTTAGAAGACTGTAAACAACAAGGATTCGATCTCCTTTCTTCCCTCTCCACCAAGGACCCATGGGAGGCACCAATAGGGTAAAATTTCTGACTTGGAGATCCCAACTTGACTCTCGAGAGCTGCTCCAAAAAGCAGATGGGAGGAGGTGACATGCAGAGAGGCAACAAGTCCATCAGGAGAAAGCATAGGCTACATCAAATGACCTCCCTTTGATGAGCAATAAAATTGATGTTTTGGTCTCCATCTGTCTGCTTCTGTGTCTGCTTTCCTGTCAGTTCCTAACTCTGACAGGAAAGAGGGGATATTATTTATGAACTCCTAAAAATCCCATCAGTGTCTCCTGCTGAGTGGCCATGTGAGCCCATATGGAAAACCAACAACCAAGATGTGGCACCAGTAGCAGGGGGACATCTGTCTTGTGCCCAGGCCTTATGGTCATGCCAGTTCCTGTGGCTCCTGCTGGTACCAGCTGCTCACTAAGACCGAAGGGTCCTCGAGGGACAGGGACTGTCTGGCAGACTTGCAGAAAACTGGTAGGTAGCTGGGAGGGGTGTGTGTATGTCTGTGTGTGTGTGTGTGTGTGTGTGTGTGTCTTTAGGGGTCCAGAGGGTACAGTTACGGTGGAGATACAAAGGATAGGAAAATGTCTCTGCCTTGGAGAAAAGTGGTAGTCAAATGAACAGCAAGAAACCCTCACCCATTGTTAACAAGTGGAGACATGTTGAGAGGAGTGAACCCCAGAAATATTGCATGGTATTAACTAACTGTAACTTCAGAAAATGTCTGGAGGCACCTGGGTAGGTCAGTGGGTTAAACATCCATCTCTTGGTTTAGGCTCAGGTCTTGATCTCAAGGTCATGAGGTCGAGCCCACATGGGGTTCCATGCTCAGCACGGATTCTGCAAGAGATTCTCTCTCTCCCTCTGCTTCTGCCCCTTCCCCAACTCACACACGTGAATGCCCTCTCTCTCTCAAAATAAATACAATCTTAAAAAAAAAAAGAAAATGTCTGTCATCCATTTAATTTCACTAATACTGTTTGAGGTACTTAACAAAGTTCTTGGCAATATTATTTAGATTTTTTTAATAAGAAAAAGATAGGAAATAATGATATTTTTATCATTTTTCCCAACTTTTCCTTCTCACTGCTAACGCCCAGTTCAGGCCTTTAGCACTGTTCCTCTGGGTTACTCGGTCCAAGCCATGATGCTGAGAGAGATCAGTATCCCCCCACTTATTTCTCCATCCATGCTCACTTTGAAAGGAGAGCAAGGCTCTGCAGGGTTGTGAGAGGGGCATGGGTGGCACCTGGCTGCAGCTCACCATCTCCATGTACTGTGTGCTCTGAGGGTTCCCAGACTGGGCGGTACCAGACCCATCATCCAGAGGAGAGTGAGTCCCATGGGAGGAAATCCAGGAGGAGATAAAGACAGATGTTTCCCCTTGCAAGGTGAAAAATTTTATAGTGATATCATTATAAATATATCTATCTATATCTCTCTCTATAGATGTATACTATAAGCAGAGTTTTAAGAAGATACAGTCTCAGAAAAAATATAAAATAATAAAAAGGTCTTATATTGGTAAGAGAATATAAATAACATAATAAAAAATTGATTTGCAGAAAAGCCAATTCAAAGGAGCACCAAATATGAGAAGAAAGATATTCGAACTCAGTAGTAAGTGACAATGTGGCAGAACCTTAGATGGACAAATATTAGAAAACAAAAGCCCCCGACCATGTTGAGAATGAGAAATGAGAACTCTAATGTAGCAAAATGGGAGCATGAATTGGTCTTTTCTTCTGGAATGAGATCCTGTAATAACCTAATAAGATGCAGAATCATCACCTAGTTACTCATTCCCCCACCCACGTCCCTTTCTGTAACTCTCAGTTTGTTTCCTGGAGTCAAGAGTCTCTCATGGTTTGTTTCCCTCTCTGATTTCTTCCCATTCAATTTTCCCTCCGTTCCCCTATTATCCTCTGCACTATTCTTTATATCCCACATATGAGTGAAACCATATGATAATTAAGGAGGGCACATGACATGATGACCACTGAGTGTTATATGCAATCATTGAACATTATAGCAAAACTAATGATGTAAAAAAAAATTGCATTCTACCAAAAAAAAAAAAAAGAAAGTAACCCACTAATCTCAGTCTTAGGGAATTATCCCAGAGAATAAAGATCAGCATATATAGATATATGTATAAGGATGGTTTGCATAGCTTTGTTTCCACGGCAAAACACAACAATAAAGTGAAAGCCCATTAAGAGAGAAGTGGCAGAAAAAACTCTACTCACTGTGGAATTTTATACAGTTATTAAAAAATGAGTTAGGGCACTAGCCTCTGACTTGCAGAAATACCATGTGGCATTGTCAGTTAAGAAAAGCAAGATGTGTCGGTGTGTAAAATGATTGCATTTAGAAAAAAGCAAAGACCATAAAAACAACTGTGTGTGTGTGTATTTGTATATGACTAAGTGAGCACAGACAGAAGCACCAGAGGAGAGGTGATGGGGGGAAAGACAAGTACAAAATGGTTTAAAAGTGCACCACAAATATTACCATGTCTGATATAATTACCGTCACGCAGATTTGCATATGTATGTATAGATGCATGAAGATGGGGAAAGATAAAAGACAGATCCAATATATGAGCAGTGTTATTGCTTATGTGCTATGAAGAGTTGAAGGCTAATTAGCAGTATAACTCAATAGTAATGCTGCCATGCCTCCTTCAGACAAACAATTTTATTAAAAGTGTTAAGGAGGGCACGTATAGCATGGAGCACCGGGTGTGGTGCATGAACAATGAATCTTGGAACACTGAAAAAATAAAATAAAATAAATTGTTTTAAAAAGTGTTCAGATGAATTAAGTAAGTACCAGGTCTTTAGCCACAAATATGTGGCCATTCAGGGCTTTTTGTTACATGAAACTAGGATTTGAAAGGATTATGCTTTTGAGAAATGGTATAATGTGATGGTTCAAAGCATAGCATTTGGGGTTGATAGCCTCGAATTGGAATTCCAGCTTTAGCCATGAAGTGTTAACATTTACTCTGAGCTTCAATTTCTTCTCTCTGAGAAATGGGCATAAGTTCTACTTCTCACGCTTGTGTAAGACCGCAAGTAAAAATTTTGAATAAATTGTAGCTGTTGTTACTAACCTGTGGGAAAAAAAGATAAATCTATATCCACGTACTTATTGAGAGATCTTTTTGATACAGTAATTGAGATAACATTTTGGTAAAAACAAACAAAAATTCCCAATTTTGTATAGTTGCCTGGAAAAGATTTAAAGGAACAGGAAAAATAGGCAGAGGAAGCACAAGCCATTAATGTCGGGTCTCCGGATGGTGGAACTGCAGAGTAGTCTGGGGGAGAAGATTCTCTTTTGTAAAAAATCAACAAGCATGCATGACTTCTGTAATTTGGAAAAGAAAGTCTAATGTCAAGACTTTGAATATTGCTGATTGATTTTTTCAGTAACTTTTTGTAACATTGCCTATTTTGTAGTTTGCCTTAGTAGCAAGGAGTTTTGATAAGGTAAAAATCAGATGTAAGTCTGCTGTGTGCCTCTGTCAATTGTCCACTGGAAATGCATGAAATCATTTTGCTGAAAACAAGCCCTGAATTTTGGGATCCAATTAGACTCCTGTCTATGACAGACAACTTTCCATCCTGCCCATCCCAGATCTGGACTGATGCTGTGTCCATCCTTGTATGGTCATCCCTAGGATTCAGATGGCCCCTGTCTTCAGTTCCTTGGATGTCCCTAGCTTAGGCCATTTGTTGTAGCTAATGTGGCATTGGGGCCAGGCACCTTCCTGGGCTCCCAACTGTTTCATAGGGATAGTAAGAAACAATTGTTATCATTTTTATGTAATATTTTTTAAAAGAGTTAAGCATTTTAATTCTTAGATGTTATGTGTTAGTTTTCTCCTACCTACTAACACAGTTCCCAGAGGGGGAGGCAACAGGGAAAGCAGGCATAGATCCTTCACTTTGGCAAAGATGAGGTATTTAACTCACCTGTATATGCTGGGACTATCTTAGAGTCATGAAAATGGCCCTGAAGAGAATTTAGATCCTGCCTCAGCCTCACACATGAGCAAAGGAGGAAAATGACCCTCACAATTTCTTGGAACTTTACTTTTTAACATTTTAAAGTTTAGTTTACAAAATTTAATTTAGAAAATGTGAAGAAGAAGAAAAAAAAAAAAAAAGACTAGTGCCCATAACACTGCAATCTGTCCCTCCCAGAGGACATGTGACATTTAGGGTCCTAACGTAAGAGGCACATTGTAGCACACTGATGGCAAAGCCAGCTTACCCTCATCATTCTCAAAGCCACTGTGTGTGTCTCAATCCAATTATAGACAGAGCAAGCAACTCCAAACTAAAACGAGAATGGGACCCAATCAATCAGAATTAATTTTACCTAAATGATATTTGAGAGGCACCAATATAGCTTTGTGATTAGAGTCTGAAGCTGGCATCCTTCCTACAGAGAATACTAATGCTGACATTCTAGTCCTGAGTGGCACTTGGCGTCATCACCGGCAACTGCCAACCCGCGCCCTGCAGGTCCCCCTGGAAAACCAGCTTGTCAAATGTCGAGAGCCCTGTGATGAGTCTGCATGGACCCATTTAGAACTCCAGCTCCTTCTCATTCATATTCATCACAGTTGGTGTGAATTCACAAGTGATGGCAGTATGTTTCTGTCAGTTCCTAATGCCTCTTAGAAATATGGGCATTTTTAACAAGTGCTTGCCTGATTGCAAAGCAAACACTCTGGGGTAATTTTTCCAAAGAGAGAACACTTCGTTAAAATAGGACACATCCAGCAGTCTTCCTGCTCATCTGTCCCCGTTCACTGTGTCAGTGTGCCAGTATCGTGTGGACAGACCACATGGGACACACTGACTGCTTTCATAGCTCTTCCTCTTCCTGATGCACTCTCCACAGTTAGATAGAAAAGAGTATTTTTTTTTCAACACATGGAAGAAGAATTATTAAAGGCAGCATTCTTTTTTTTTTAACCTTTAACTCTGATTTTTTTTTTTCCCCGAATACTTTTACTTTATTTTTTCAGTGTTACAAGATTCATTCGAACAAGAGATTAAGAGAAGTGGGAAAGGACTGTGCCACTGTTCTCTCTCCTCTCTGTGAGAGGACTGGTGTGATCTTGGGGATTTGCTAGAACAGTGCAGGAAATTCCTGGAAAGAATAGCTGCTCCTTCTGTGGATTAGCACCTACATCTGGGACAGCTTGGAGAGTTGGGGAAGGCCCAGTTCTCCCCGTGAGCACTTGTTTACACCATTCACCGTGTCACCACCTGAATAGACCAGCTCCTGAATTTCTGCACCTCAGTGGCCTTGTGTTTAAAAAAGGGATGAGCATTATGACACTGAGTTCCTGAAGCTAGTGTGAGACCTAAATGCCTCCACAAAACTCTACACAGCACCTGGTGTATTGTGTGTGCTCAAGAGATACTAACTTTTATGATCATTACTAATAACATATTGAAGTTTCCCACTACTAGAACCTTCCACAGATCTTGTCTTTTTCCAGAATTGGTCACAGGTATTGTATTTGACCATAGATATACATTCATGCAATAGTTTCCAAAGGGAGATGCATTGTGTCCATAAAACATTTTTTTGCAGGTCTTTCTTAGATGCCCACATAGCCTTGCCTACTTCAAATGCAATGGGTAGCTCATGTCTCCTCTAGAAATTAGAAACACTACATGGGGAACTTAAGGACCCAATGGTTCTGACTGTGTGACCTCCTGGCACAGAAAGTCATTTAACCTACTAACCCTCAAACTCCTAAACAGCACAATAAGCTTTACAGATAATCTTGGAAATCCTCTCCAGGCAAAAATTCCAGTTCAAGAGTTTTATAACCCAAGTTTTGGAGAAGTTATCTGCCATATTTGTTCCTCATTCTGAATCTCTGTCACAGAGAAGATACTAAATAAGTATTTGTAGAGTAAAAACATGGATAAATAAAAAAGATTCACTTCAGAAAAATAAATCCAATTGATCTTTTTCCACTTGAAAAAGATGGAATAATCAATTATTCATTGATTAGATACTTCAACAAAAATTAATACTTCTGTCCATTTTATTGTGCTGCCAATGTATTGATTATATAAAGCAATAATAATGCCTTTTTTTGGTTTAAATTTAAATTCAATTAGCTAACATAAAGTACATCATTACTTTTTAGTGTAGTGTTCAATGACTCATTAGTTGCATATAACACGTTTTGCTGAAAACAAGCCTTGATTCTTGGGGTCCAATTAGACTTCTGTCCAAGACAGAAGTGCTCATCACATCTCATGCCTTCCTTAAAAACACCATCACCAGGGCACCTGGGTGGCTCAGTCTTTGAGCATCTGCCTTCAGTTCAGGTCATGATTCCATGGTCCTGGGATTGAGCCCCGCACTGGGCTCCCTGCTCTGCAGGAAGCCTGATTCTCCCTCTCCCACTTCCCCTGCTTGTGTTCCCTTTCTCGCTGTGTCTCTCTCTGTTAAATAAATAAAATCTTAAAAAAAAAAAAAAGCTGTGTCTCTCTCTGTCAAATAAATAAAATCTTAAAAAAAAAAAGCCTATCACCAAATTACCTCATCCCCCTGCCCATCTCCCTTTCCGCAACCCTCAGATTGCTCCCGGAGTCAAGAGTCTCTCATGGTTTGTCTCCCTCTCTGATTTTTTTCCCATTCAGTTTTCCCTCTCTTCCCCTGTGATCCTGTGTGTTATTTCTTATATTCCACTGCCTTCTTAGACTTACAATAAATACAATAAAATATAGTTCAGCAATGATATGTAGATTGTGGGAGTAGTAAATGGAGTTAAAGTATTCTAGTGTCCTTATATTTTCTGGGAAAAGATCAGAGGCACTAATTTATATTTGTCTGTAGTAAGTCAAAGATGCATGTTTTACCATTGATTGTAGTTACTAAAGAATAGTAAGTGAATGTATTACTTCTGTAGTGCATTGATGGTGACCCACAAAAATGATATGTCCACATCTTAACTCCTGGAGCCTGTAAATGTGACCATATTTAGATACAGAGTCTGCACAGATGTAATTGAGTTAAGGATCTTGAGAGATCATCCTAGATTGCCCAGGTGCACCAAACCCAGTGATAGGTGTCCTTCTAACAAAAAGAAGAGAAGACAGACACACAGAGGAGAAGATTATGGGACAACAGAGGCAGAGATTGGAGTGACAATGTCACAAGCCAAGGAATGGGAACAGTCACCAGAAGCTAAGGAGGCAAAGGATTCCCTCCTAAAAAGGCTGGAGAGAGGATGGCCCCATGACTCCTTGACTTCATGCTTTTGTCCTCCAGAACTGTGAGAGAATACGTTTCTGTTGTTTCAAGCCACCATGTTTGTAATAATTTATTACAGCAGCCCTAGGAAACTATTTCAACTTCCAAACTCGTAATGGAAAAAGCAACCTTTAAAAACTTAAAAAAATAACTTCTCTTTACCATGGTCATAGAAGAGACAAGGAATTTGCAACACAGAAAGCCAACAATGGGCTTGTATTTGGAATATATAAAGAGCTCTCATAAATCAGTAAGAATAAAAACACAGCAAAATAGAAACATTGGCAAGAGATTTGAACAGAATATACCCATGTGGCTGATAAATATATGAAATTTGGCAGGAATTTCAAATTTAGCTCCAGGGCTGGGGATTGGAAGGCCACCATTTTCATTCTCATCCTTTAAAGCTGTGAAGAAAGGTTTCGGGGAACAAACACCATGTAGAACAATTGAAAGCAGATTACTTATTTTGGCCTCTGTCAAGGGTGGTGCAATTCCTTACAGAGCAAAGACATTTGAGAATCCGGGCAACAAGCCCTTCCCCCAGAAGATCAGCATGAACATCCACCTAAAACCATGTTCACCAATCATAGAGAACTACAAAACTTCAGCACTAGGGGAGAATAATATATAGAATTCATATTTTTTTCCCTCGATTCATTAAAGTCTATTCATTTTTTTCTCTTTCCTTATTCAACGAATTTCTTATTTCATCAACTCTTTTTTAAAAATATTTTTAATTTCCATTTTTACACTTACATTCTATCCTTTCTTTGTATTTAATTTTATTTTTGTATGTATATACAAGTTTTTCTTTCTTTACAATTTTAAGATGTAGTTTCTCCTAACAAACAGACTAAAATAAACCCAGAATCTAGTATATGGCTCTGTTCTCTTCACCTGTCTGATCATACTCTCTTTCTTTATTGCCTTCTTTTTGGTTTGTTTTCTTAAAGTCTTTTTTTTTTTAATTTTATTTATTTATTTTTTTCAGTGTTACAAGATTAATTGTTCATGCACCACACCCAGTGCTCCATGCAGTACGTGCCCTCCTCAATACCCACCACCAGGCTCGCCCAAACCCCCACCCCCTCCCCTCCAAAACCCTCAGTTTGTTGCTCAGAGTCCACAGTCTCTCATGGTTCATCTCCCCCTCTGGTTTACCCCCATTCACCTTTCCCTTCTTTCTCACAATGCCCTCCATGTTTTTCTTTTTTAATGTTCATATTTACACTTATATTCTATCCTTTCAATGTATTTAATGTTATTTTTGTGTATATATGTAAGTTATTCTTTCTTTAAAATTTTGAGATGTAGCTTC
The DNA here is from genome assembly GCA_028646535.1 of Procyon lotor. NCBI lineage: Eukaryota > Metazoa > Chordata > Mammalia > Carnivora > Procyonidae > Procyon > Procyon lotor. The sequence continues at coordinate 179,633,343 of CM053603.1, forward strand.
TTCAAAACAAACAAAATACACTTAGGGTGTAATGTAAACCTCTGTTCTGTTCATCTGTTTATATTCCTTTCTTGTTTTCTCATTTTTTTCTTCTTTAATTTTCATTGTATTTAATTTCTTTATTGTACACATAAGATTTTCTTACTTTATAATTTTGGGATCTAATTTTCTAACAAACAGACCAATATACACACAGGATCCATTGTATTGCTCTGTTAGTTTACCTGTCAGATTGCATTCTCTTTTTGATTTTTAATTTAATTTTTTTTTTCGGTTTTAGATCACTTCTGATTTCTTTAGTGTATATTTCTCTGGGGTCATTGTTGCCATTTTGGTATTTTGTTCTCTAAGTCATCTATTTTTCTTGGACAGAATGACAAGATGGAAAAACTCACATTAAAAAAGAGAACAAGAGGTAGTACTGACTTCCAGGGACCTAATGAGTATGGATGGACATGAGTAAGATGTCAGAACTAGAGTACAGAATATACTAGATGGGCTTGAAAAAAATATATAAGACATTCAAGAATCTCTTTCCAAATAAATAAAAGAACTAAAATCTATTTATGTTGAAATCAAAAAGGCTATTGAGATAAAGTAAAAAATGAAGGGAGAACCTTTGCAGACAGGACCAGAGTCCCTGCAGCAGAGGGAAATTTCAGATCAGGAGAATGGGCTTCACCTGGGAAGGAGGCCTTCACACTCTGCCCTGACTTCTCTTGTGCACACAGAGCAAACGGACTTGGCCTGGCCTTGAGCCCCTAGGTTTGCTGGAGGACCAGGGGTGCCTGGAGGGGCTGAGCTCCAGGCTGGGATGAGCCCTTCCCCCAACCCCCGAGGGCGTGTGGGATTGAGACAACTTCCTAGTTCACAGCCAAGTCAGGGACAACTGTTTTCTAGAACCTGGCTGGCCTCCCCTCCCCCGGCCCAACTGCTCTGCCCTGGTTGCCAGGCACAGGTGTCCCTCGGAGACGGAACTCCCCACAGGGTTCTGAGTGGTCAGTTAGGCCACAGCTTGCTGGCCCTCGGAGGCAGAGCTGGGGAGCCCCTCGCAGCCATGGAGGGCCCGGCTTGGGCCAGCGGATCCACTTGCCAGCTGGTCCTGCAGCACCTGTGGGGGGAGCTGCTGGTGATTCCTGGGAGCTGGAGACCCAGCCCAAGTGTCCCTGGGCTGCCCTGGGCGTGCTGCTGTGGACGGTGCTGCTGGTTCTCCTGG